>CAWYQG010000108.1:0-127500 GCA_963966155.1 Clivina fossor | reverse complement strand
ACAAAACATGAAACACGACACTATGTTGCGACCACTATTTCTAGGCTATAATTACTCAACTACTTTATAAATTTTTAAAAATACATATAATATCAGAACTATATTACAAACATTATTGTACTATGATATAGTATTAACGGAATAAAAAAGTACATTATGTATATGTAATATTACAGTTTTTTAAGCAATGGTGTCAGATATTTTCCATAACTAGCTAAAATTTATTTAGTTCTGTAATAATATTGTTGGTATAATTACATATATATCTAAATTTACCTATAAAAGATGTATTTTAAACTAATTAAATTACACTGGTAATATTTTATTATAGTATTATTACACCAAAATATATGTACTAATTCTCATTATTTTTAATGAATTATTACAGATGTTAATATGCAAGCTGTAATTTTAACATAATTTATGAAGTTATACCAACAATATGTAGGTATGTGATGCCATTTGCAGAAAGTAAAGCAAGTTTACATACTTCATGTGATTATTATCGAATTATGTACAAAATTACAGAATTATATGGTAGAAATATAAAATATTTATGGTGTAAAATGAAATTACAGATTTTTTATAGTAAAATTTTAACACTATTTTTCTGTAATTTCGCTATTTTTTTTCTACATTGTAATCAATGGTCAAACGTCTATATTTATAATATAAATTATAAATTTTTAATTTGAAATATTCCGGAATGCAGTTATTTATTCTTTTACTAACATTTTACTTTTAATAATAACCAAAATGTAACGACTAAAATAATGAGTGTAGTCGATAAAAAGAAATTTCTAAATACCTATAATTTTTATTCGAAACATCTTCTTTCTGTTTAATTCACACGTTTAAAAATGTGTAGCACCAATTATTGGAGAGATATGATTTGTTAAACAATTGGTGCATATAGAAGTATCTTGTGACAACATGTCTTTTGTCAGCTCATGCAAAAAGTAATTTTAAATTATTTTCTGCAGTAAATATTATTAACTAATAACAAAATATTATGGAATTGTAAGTAAACAAAAATTTATAGCCTAACTTCCTTTATAAGTACGTCTACGTATATCAAAAATAGGACATTCTATTAATAATGATATAAATAACAATACATACCTTGAGCTTTTAATACTATCATTTTTCCTTCAATCTTTATTTTAAATTATAATAAATAATTAATAAAGCTTTGTAAATGCTTTGCTAGGAAAATGACATTTCTGACAAGCAAACTTCATCGAGAAGTACTTTATTTCCGTATTCATAGATGGCGCTGATGAACGTTATTTGTAAAAAATATAACAATTTTAAACATATTGTTGTTGTAAATATATTTTTAATAAAATATATTTTACAATTTGGTTTATTAAGTTATTGTATATTTTAATTGTTTAACATTAATGGTTAAATAATAAACTACTTTAAAATGTAGTTGAATTCCTTGTTCAAAGATGGTGCTGATAAACGTTAGTTGCAAAAATATAACAAATTAATGAATATTGTTATTGTAAGTATATTTTTAATAAAATATATTTTACAATTTTGTCTAATATATTATTGTATATTTTAATTGTTTGACATTAATGGTTAAATTATAAACTACTTTAAAAAGTACTTTATTTTTGTATTCATAGATGGCGATAGTAAACTTTAATTGTAAAAATATAATAATTTGATGCATATTTTTATTGTAAATATATTTTTAATAAAATGTATTCTACAGTTATGTCCATTATATTATTATATATCTTAATTGTTCGACATTAATTGTTAAATTATAAACTACTTTGAAAAGTACTTGATTTCCGTAAGCATATATGGCGCTGCTAAACGTCAGTTGTAAAAATATAACAATTTAATGAATATTGTTATTGTAAATATATTTTCAATAAAATTTATTCTACAATTTTATTTATTAAATTATTGTATATCTTAATTGTTGCAAATGATTTGAAAACAATGTGTTGTTAGTTAAAAAAATAATTTTTAAATGACGTCTCCTGTGTAGTTATTGGAAGTGGTTTCTTAAGTAGATTGTCTAACACGTTGACTCGTTACTCTGGTTTCTCTTCAGTGCGAATAAATCTTTCGCCTTTTACGTTCAGCAGACAGGACGCTGCTATTTATTCTTCTTCTTATACTAAAAACATTACGCAAAATTTATCTGGCCAACTGGATTCGTGTCAGATTTTTATAAGTTATCCTCTAATACTATCAATTACAACATTTTTATATTTTTCTATAAGAAGCTTTTTTTGATAGAAAATTTAATTTTAATCATGAATAAGTTTATGCACCATTGTAAATTATGTATAAGTGACAAAAATGTATTGTTCACTATACTTGATCTGGATTCAGATGGCAAACGTTTCGTAGATAAATTGGAAGCAATTATGCCAGAAATTGTAAGAATGAAATTATTTGTTTTGAGTGGTTTTGATTGTAATATACATTATTGTATCTGAATCTTTTACTTTCTTTATTTTAGGTAGATTGCAGGATCAAATTGCCGAATGGTATTTGTACAATCTGCGCTGTTCAGTTGAATGAAGCTTATAAATTTATAAAACAATGTTTCAATTCTCAAATAATATTAAAGCAATATTTAAATGAAGAACTTTGTCGACTATGTGCTGGTGGTGATAATATAACATTTACTTTAACTACAATGGATTCGGATAATGTATTGTTATCATACAAATTGGAAACCATTGCATCGGAAATTGTAAGTAAAATACTAGCTTTAACCAGGTCCACGAAACGAAATTATATGCCTAGAAATAGATAAGTAATCATTTATTTATTGTCTCTTCCATAATTTTTGAGAACAGACAGATTTAACTTAACCTAATTTAGAATATTTCAAATTTTAATACGTTTGTTGGTTTTATTTAATTAAAACTTATGTAAAATAAGTTTTAATTTAAATACATGTACATTTACAATAAAAATTACATAAAACAATTATTATTTTATTAGGTTTACTTATAATAAGTTTATTAATTATTATAAAATGTTTTTGCTAAACTAAAATTTGTTTCTGCAAGAGTAGTTGGGAATAGCTATTATGAGAAAAAATATTGTTGTCTGTTTTCAGACTGGTAAAAATTTTGTTTTATATTTTTAATCATTTGTTACTTCATAAGCAAGTAACGTACGTATTCACACAGCTTGAGGTGTGATTTAGATCTCACAAATAAATCAAATATTAGTAAAATATCATAGGGACTAGGTGTTACTAGTAGAAATATATTTCTTTATTAAGATCCCTTTAAACCGGTAATTTGTATTATATGTAATATATAATTTTAATTTATATTTTTAGTTGGAATGTACTGAGAAGTTATCGAATTGTATTTGCTCAGTTTGTTCTGTTCGATTAAATGAAACGTATAAATTTGTAGAAAAATGTTTAAAATCGCAAGAAATTTTAAAGCGATATTCAAAACAACAATCGCAAAATAGTAAAGTTATAGAAAACGAATTTAAAATTGAAAGCAAAATTAAAGAAGAGAATATTGATGGCGAATACATTAAACTAGATTTGGAAACTGACATAAACATTAAATTTGAAGAAAGTTTAGAATCACAAAGTAATACAAATGTTGATGCTGTTTGTATGAAAGAAGAAGCTATTACTGAAGATTACATTGAAGAAGTAAAATTAGAAACTGATACAAATATTAAATTTGAAGAAAGTTTGAAATCAGAATCTTTAGATTTACATTCAGAAATAATAATTAAGGAAGAATATTCGGCTTTTGAGAATGAAATTGATATAAAACAAGGACAAGCTAGTAGAGATTCGAAGAAAAATAATATTTTCAGCTCGGAAGAAAGTGATGAATCTGTAAAGAAAAGAAAATCTCATAAATGTACATTATGTGAGAATACTTTTACTGATAGTGGAAAATTAAGGAAACATATCCGTTCTCATACAACGGAGAAACCTTATAAATGCGAAATATGTGAAAAAACTTTTACTGTAAGTGGAAACTTAAAAAGACATATCCGTTCTCATACAAATGAGAGACCTTATAAGTGCAAAATATGTGAGAAAACATTTACTCTAAGTGGACATTTAAGAGATCATATTCGTATACATACAAATGAGAGACCTTATAAATGCAAATTTTGTGAGAAAACTTTTACTCGGAGTGGAACTTTAAAAGTGCATATTAGAATACATACAAATGAGAGACCTTATAAATGCGAAATATGTGAGAGAACTTTTACTATAAGTGGAAACTTAAAAAGACATATCCGTTCTCATACAAAAGAGAGACCTTATAAATGCAAAAATGTGTGAGAAAGCTTTTATTAGTAGTGACATTTTAAAGAGACATATCCGTTCTCATGCAAAGAAGACACCTGAAGAATGCGAAATCGGAAACTTTTACAGAGAGTAGAAATTAAAAAAAAAAATTATCATATTCATAGCGTAATTCATTAATTTTTGTAGTTTTCTTTTTATTAATGGTTAATCTTTAAATATTGTTAAGTCTCATTCAGACTGGTCTTTGTTTTATTGCAGAGCTAGTGGTTCTGAACCAAACAACATGCGAGCTTAAAGGAATACATTGCGAATGGACGGATTTAGTTTCATTAGCAAATTTTGTTTTATCGCAGCCAAAGTCTGACCTAACCAAGGTTTCTAACAAAAATTCACTAATGATTTAAGAACGGCCAATCAGATTTCAGTAACATGAGATAGCGATGTATATTTGTTTTTATGAAAGACACGTTAAATTTATAATATGTAAATGAGCAATTTAGAAAATAAAATTAATATTATTTTGAATAGGCGTATTTAATATACTAAAATAAAATTTATTTTGGAAACAAGAAAAATTTGCGAAAATATAGAAGATGATAAATTTATCGTATAAACTTACAAAATTTTATTTATGCAGTATACAATTTGAAATATTACGTTTCGCATTCGTATTTTTGAAATGATTGTACAGGTCTTATTTTGTATAACCATAAATTCTTCTTCAAACATATTTAACACAAACAATTTAAATTGTAAAAAAAACTGTACTGAGCGTAACCAGAAACTGTTTGGAATGTAAACAACATAAACAGTAAAGTCAAAAATGATTTTTAACAGCATCTAAATTGTCATCATTGCGCAGGCGTAACTGTAAATTCATTAAGACAGACAGGCAACGTAAATGATCAAGTTTTTTCGCTGCGTTAAATCGTGAAACTAAAACTAAATCGTAAAACTGTTTTGGCAGCATGATTATTATCTGAAACAAAATTTAAATGTTAAGTCTCATTCAGAGTGGCGTTTTAGTTTTACGCAAAAGCACAAGAATTTGAGCAATCCGAACATTTGACACATTTTTAGTTTTTACACCAAATCCAACTCTTGTACTTGTGCATAAAACGACAGTCTGATTGAGACTTTCTGTACAATGATATTTTTTAAGTTCTATAAAAATCAACATGTATTTGGAAATTTATAACACAACATGAAATGACAATTTGTTTATGCATTCCTAATACATTTTGAAATTTTCAGTCTTTATTGTGACAAGAAGATAACAGTTTGTTGATATTGTAATGTAAAAATGACAGCATTTGGCTAAATCAATTTTATGTATTTTTTAAATTTATATTAATTTTATTATTATTAAATATGTAAAATATATTAAATGTTATTTATAATGAAATTCAAATGAATAAATAAATGAATATTATTTTGTAATATGTATTGATAAGTTGTTTTAACTTTATTTAATAATATGAATAAAATATTTATCTTTAAGCCTATCATAGGACCTATAAAAGTTAAGGTTCAGATTTTGGAGCATCGACCATCTAAGTAATGTTCCTTTATATTTAGTCAAATATTTATTGTTTCTGTAATGTAGATTGTAAAAATTTATGAAAATCATAAATTTTCATACTTATTACAGAAACACAAATAAGGAAATGTTTTTTTTTTTTTATTTAATTATATTAATTAATATACATATATGTCATAAGAAAAAAATAATATTATATATAAAATATTTAAATAATATCAATGAAATAAGTTGTTTGTTATTTATAAATTTACTAATATGTTTAATATTGCAAAAATATTAACATGTACATTGTTCTATTAATACTCAATTTTAATATAGATACAATTGTTAAATTATTGATTTTTAAATGTATCATTTTTGTATAATGATGTCGATTTCGTTCTGTTTTAAAAGTTATGGATTGAGTTAAATTATGAATTCGTAATTTAAAGTAATGAACTTTAATTATTGAACTTTATGATCAGCAGCGGTAGTTGTAGTCGATTCAATATGCGATTATCTGACAATGAATAAATATTTGAATTATGGATTTTGCGTAGTTTTTTTTGGTCTAGCAGATTGTTGCCAAATCCCAAATTGCAATCCTAAATTCTTGTTCTCTAGCTTTACGTAATGCGATTAATAGGTCCTCTTTCTTTTCTTTCCAATAATTTTGAATTTGTACTATTATATTCTTCTAGAAAGCTCAAACATATGGGGTACATTTCAGTATCTGAAAGGTAAGTTGTTAAATGCCATACATTACTATAATTATGTTCCGCTAATAGTTCAATAAAATATTTTGAAGACGACAGAAATATAACAACTAATTTGTCTTAAGCAAATTTGGTGGGTGGTTTGTTTGTCGTTTTGATTTAAAGAATATATCTTTTTTGAATTTATTAAATACGTGGTACCATACAAATATATGAATATATATTTGTTTTTCTATTGATATCTGTTTATAAGCACAGCTATTAGGGTATTTAGAAAAATACTTTTTAAAACATTTCCAATGGCTAATATATTTGAATTCGTACACCGAGAAAAACAGATTGCTATGCACGTTTTGCTTATAAAAGCAACATTTTATTATGCAATAATATCAGTTTTGTCAATATAAAAATATCAGATATTACATGCAATTATATATTTTATATTAAACCTCATATATTAAATCAAGCTATTGTAATATAGATATCGACAAAAAAATATGAATAATTTTAAATGCTATATATATATTTATGATAAATATCTACAACACATTTTAAAATACCATATTGCTACGAATGTTATGTATATAATTTGTAATGAACAAAATTATTGCAACAGTTGATATTTAGAACGTCAACTTATATTTTGATACAAGTCAGTTCTTGTGCATCATTCGACATAAGCAGAGAGACTAAGTAAAAAAATATCTATTAAATATTCAATTAAAATGGCAGACGAATAAAGTAAAAATGTTTTAAAATTGTTTTTAAAATTTGTATTATTTGCTCTGATGCAAAACGTAATACTAAAATTTAATAAGTGCAATGATTATCACTTATTTTATTTGCACTTTATCTTTATTAGAAGAAAATGCTATCATATATTTTAACAAAAAATAGAATTCATCTATGTGCAAAGAAATTGATCTTGTTTGAACTAAAAACTACTTAAAAATATCAGTAATCATTGTGATATGTTCTTTTTATTTAGGATGAGGCTATTTATACATACGGTTTGTAAACGCAATTGGCTATTTATAGATACAGTATGTATACGCAATTGGCTATTTATACATGCAGTATGTATACGAAATTGGCTATTTATAAATATAGTATGTATACGCAATTTACTATTTATACATACAGTATGTGTATGCAACTGGCTATTTATACATACGATATGTATTTGCTATTTGCTATTTATACATATTTTATGTACCTATATGCAATTGGCTATTTACAGATGTATATATACTGATTGTATGTGCTATTATTACAATTAATATTTTGATAATAACTACACAATTATAAATAATTATAGTTTTATTTATTAAAATTTATTTACAATATTGTTCAATAAAGTAATACATTTACTATAAAGTATCATTAAATCAGAAAAATAAATATAAAGTAAAATAAATATATTATTTTTTTATTCTGTATTTTAATTATTTTTTTTGTAAAAACTGGTTTGCTTAGTCTTTCTCTTTGGACGTTTTTTGGATTTAATTTTGGATGAGGCTATTTATACATACGGTATGTATACGCAATTGGCTATTTATACATACTAAAAAAAAAACCTAAACCAACCTACTAACCTACCCTAAATAGCCAATTGCGTAAAAATACTATATGTATAAATAGCCAATTGCGTATACATACCGTATGTATAAATAGCCACTTTCTATATCAAGCTACTTTACTGTCCCCAGCGGAAAAGTTCATTTTAATACAATATTACAGGGGTGTTAGGTTTTAGGTTTGGCGGTTTTGGCGTTGCTAACTTGTACACATACTGTATGTATAAATAGCCTATTGCGTATACATACCGTATGTATAAATATCCAATTGCGTATACATACCGTATGTATAAATAGCCACTTTCATTATATAATTATATGTAAATACACTTATTATAACAGTGTAATAACTTTTATTACAGAAATTAAAAACAGAGGAGACGTGAATGTATACGAAACAATTTAATATAATACTACTATGTGTTTTATTGGAATTATTTGAAAAAATAAAAGTTTATGTCAATTTTATAAATTTATTAAATGTAAAACTAATATATCAGTCTTTAACAATAGTCTTTTTTTTTTAATCTAATACATAAACAAATTGGAAAGTAAAAAATACTTTAAACAAAATTTAAAAAAATATTCTTAGGAAAAGTTAACTTATGATTATTTGAAAATTTGTATTATTTGCATTGATGCAAAACATAATACTAAAATTGAATAAGTGCAATGATTATCACTTATTTTAATTGCACTTTATCTTTATTAAAAGAAGAAATTCAGGATAAATTTGTCTAGTACCCAAGATGGTCATGCGGTTTTAGTTTTTTTCCGGGAAAAAAACTACTAAAGTTTTTAAAAATTTATATTGGCTACATTATTTATCCGATTTTGATCAAATTTTCAGAAAAGATTTCCCTAATGATTCCATTAATTATATAATTATATTATTATCCAGCATTGCCAACTTTCCAAGAAAAAAATTACTAAAGTTTTAAAACATAAAATACAGTGTTGCCAACTTTCCGAAAAAAAAATTACTCAAATTTAAAAAAATTTAATATGACCACTTTATTTAACCGATTTTAATCAAATTTTTATAAAATATTTTCCTAGCGCCTAAATAAATTATGCAATTTTAAAAAAATGCAGTGTTGCCAGCTTATCGAGAGAAAAATCACAAATCTTTTTTAAAATTCATTGTGGCTACATTATTTATTTGATTTTGATCAAATTTTCAGAAAAGTTTCTTCTAGTGCCCACATAAATTATAATATTATTAAAAGACAGTGTTGCCAACTTTCCGAGAAATGTCAAAGTGGTCTATATATGGGTTTACCCATATACTTCTAATCTTGTTAGTCTTATTATCTGTCATTTACATTATTCAATTATTAATTGAACAAAAAAATAGTTCATGTGACAGATGTCATTAGTTATATAAAAAAAATAAATATAAGCGTGTCATATCTTTTTTATATAATGTTGTGTTGTCTCCTGGAATGAAACTATATGCAAAATTTCAGTGAGATCAAATGATAGGAAGTGGTCTAAAAATTGGTTACAAAATTTGACCGTGACTGACCGTGACAACAACAACAGAGTGAGTTAATATAAGCGTGGTAAAAAACAGATATAATCTTGTCAAAAACAGACATAATCTTGTGAAAAACAGTCATAACCTTGTAAAAAACAGTCCTAACCTTGCAAAAAACAATCATAATCGTGTGAAAAACTTCATAATCTTGTAAAAAAAACAGTCATAACCTTATGAAAAACAGTCCACCTAACCTAGTTCAAGTTGATTTCTTCAAATTTATAATACAAAATAATTACACAACAAAATTTACAAGTTACAAAACAAAACAGCAGCGAAATATAAATAAAAAAGTACAAACAAAGCAAAAAAAACTCCTCTAATAACATTTAATTGAATCGTAATATAAACTAAGCCTCCGCTTTTATTTACAGCTACAATTTACAAGCTACAATGTAATTAGATAAATGACTTTTTCATGATACTACCACATCAATATGTTAGAAAAGTGTTAGTTATATTTCTATATTTATCAAATACAGGGCTGGACTGGAAACACATTTAGGCCCGGGAAATATCCGGTGACGTAGGCCCACAATATTAAATTTAAGAAGAAAAAAAATTACAAGAAGTACATTAGTAATTTATTAAAATAATAAAAAAGATTTTTTTTTTTTTGAATAATTACAACAAAATTAAATTAGCGAAGTAATTAAAAACAATTAAATAAATATTATTACCAATTTGACTGCAAGGAAAAGTGGTATAGCGTTTGGTACGGTGTCTGAAACATTTTCGAAAAAAACAAAACAAATTCTATAGAAATCCTTGCTATAGCCCGTAGATCAAACGAATCTAGCGAACTTAGTTTATAAAAGTGGGTGTGGGTGCAGTCAAAATTTTGTGAACGCAACTCCTCCTAGACGGTTCAACCGATTTTAATAAACTTTTCTGGATAAATTTGTCTAGTGCCCAAGATAGGGTCATGTGGTTTTGGTATTTTCCAGTAATGACAACTTTCCGAGAAAAAAATTACTAAAATTTTTAAAAATTCATATTGGCTACGTTATTTATTCGATTTCGATCAATTTTTCAGAAAAGATATCCCTAATGCTTCCATTAATTATATAATTTGATTAATATTCAGTGTTGCCAACTTTCCGAGAAAAAAAAATTACTAAAGTTTTTAAAAATTTATTATGGCCATGTTATTTAACCGATTTTACTCAAATTTTCACAAAAGATTCTCCTGGTAATCATATAATTTATGCTATTTTAACAAAGTACAGTGTTGCCAACTTTTCGAGAAAAAAATTTACTAAAATTTTAAAAAATTTATTATGATCACTTTATTTAACCGATTTTAATCAAATTTTTATAAAAGATTCTTCTAGTGCCTAAATAAATTATGCAATTTTAACAAAATACAGTGTTGCCAACTATCCGAGAAAAAAATTAGAAAAATTCATTGTGGCTATATCATTAATTCGATTTTGATCAAATTTTCGTAAAAGTTTCTCCTAGTGCCCACATAAATTATAATATTATTAAAATATAGTGTTGCCAACTTTCTGAGAAATGTCAAAGTGGTCTATATATATATATATATATATAGTTAATACTCAAATATAATCATAAAGGAATAATCTGAAAATGAAAAAATCTTATCGCCTCAACCTGGGATCGATATATCTATCAACTAACCAGATTAATGAATTATATATATATATATATATATATATATATATATATATATATATGGGTTAGGGTTTACCCATATACTTCTAATCTTGTTAATTTAAATATTTGACTTTTTTCTTTCAATATATCAATAATTCGATTGTTGTCAATATTATTCAGAAGATACGCCGAGAAGGAAACCATTTGTAAAATCTGGTGTAGAAATTTATTAAAATTCCTTAAAATCCTGGTAAAATCATAATAAAATCCATAAAATCATGGCTAAAATCATATAAAATCCTTACAATCGCACTTAAAATCATATAATATCCTTACAATTTCACTTAAAATCATATAAAATCGCTTAAAATCATGTGAAATCCTTATAATTGTCCTTAAAATTATGTAAAATCAACGAAAAATCATATAGAATCCTTACAAACTCAAAATACAATGTTGCCAACTTTCGGTGAAAATTTCTTTATTTTTATTTCTTATCATTTATGTGATAATGTCAAAGTGGTCTATGTATGGGTTTACCCATATACTTCTAATTTTGTTTATTTATGCATTGTTATAGATTATATAAATTAGTGCTAACTCAAGTATCTCAGGTGAACAAACATTTTTAAAATTAAACCACGTTTTAAATGTAATTATGATTGCAAAATTATTTAAATCGGGATAATTTCGACGCTTTCATGCTCATCGTATGCGGAAAGGATATGCAATCAAAAATGTATCTCGTCTAGGATATTTGAAAGGAGAGTAAATGTTGCTGTTGTAAGGTGCTTTGGGTGCGCTTTGGGGGGGTACTTTTGCTAGGAATGGAAATGTTTTTAAAGAAGCCTGTTTGAGTATATACAATGCAGTTTTCGGTGTGCCTACGTTGATGTATGGTAGTGAATGTTCTGGGTTTGGCTGCAGAAAAGCATAAACGGATAATGACTGCTGTGCGAAATAAAATATTTACGTATGGGGAGTATGTGGTGTAACTATAGGAGAGATCGGGGCTACGAAATACGATTAGTGTATGATGAGTGTGGAATTGCGAAGAAAATGTTGTAGCAAAAGTTACGGTGTTAGTCAGTTAAGATGGTTCGGACATGTGGAGCGAATGCGTCTAATAAACGTTTGCTGTTAAAAAAATTTATTAGAATGATTTTGATGGTATACGTTTGCCCAGTGGATCAGTCCGATGAATAGTTGGAGTGGTATGATTGAGAGGGTGGCTTGCGTGAGCGAAAGATTCCAAGTAGTAGAAATAAAAGAGCATCCTATGAGAGTGAAATTATGAATGTGGATGAAGCGAAAGTTGCTTGTTTGGAGGCGACTGATTTCAGGGTGATGAACAGTGTTTGTGCCACACCCTTTTTGGGTACATGGTGTGATTGTGTATGTATGTATGTAAAGAAAAATAATAAAAATTTATTATTATTTATATTTTTATTTTTCAAAAAAACAACAATTTAAAATAGAAAAAAATTTACAAAGTTTTTCTTTTATAAATAGATATTATTTATACCGTGATGTTATATAAACAAGATTAGAAGTATATGGGTAAACCCATATATAGACTACTTTGACATTTCTCGGAAAGTTGGCAACACTGTATTTTAATAATATTATAATTTATGTGGGCAATAGGAGATACTTTTCTGAAAATTTGATCAAAATCGAATAAATAATGTAGCCACAATGAATTTTTTAAAAATTTTGTGATTTTTTTTTCTCGATAAGTTGGCAACACTGTATTTTGTTAAAATTGCATAATTTATTTAGGCACTAGGAAAAACTTTTATAAATATTTGATTAAAATCGGTTAAATAAAATGGTCAAAATAAATTTTTTTAAATTTTACTAATTTTTTTTTCGGAAAGTTGGCAACACTGTATTTTGTTAAAATTACATAAATTACATGAATACTAGGAGAATCTTTTGTGAAAATTTGAGTAAAATCGGTTGAATAACATGGCCTTAATAAAATTTTTAAAACTTTAGTAATTTTTTTCTCGGAAAGTTGGCAACACTGAAAATTAATAAAATTATGTAATTAATGGGAGCATTAGGGAAATCTTTTCTGAAAATTTGATCAAAATCGGATAAATAACGTAGCCAATATGAATTTTTAAAAACTTTAGTAATTTTTTTCTCGGAAAGTTGGCATCACTGGAAAAAAACAAAACCACATGACCATCTTGGGTACTAGACAAATTTATCCTGAAAATTTCATTAAAATCGGTTGAACCGTCTAGGAGGAGTTGCGGCCACAAAATTTTGACTTACGACCGAGCGAGCGAGCGAGTGAGCGAGTGAGCGAGCGAGCTGACGACGCACACACATACACCCACATAAACTAAGTTCAGATTCGTCATCTACAAGCTATATGAAGGATTTCTATACAATTTTTTTTTTTTTTTGAAAATGTTACAGACACCGTACCAAACGCTTTACTACTTTTCCTTGCAGTCAAAGTAGTAAAAAGTGATATTTTATACCTAATTAATTATACTACAAGTATTGACTAAATGAAAATCAGGAAAATGATTTTCCCAAGGATACAATTAAAGAATTTAAAATACACAATTTATTCAACCTTTTTTTCAAATTTTGTATTAATTGAAAAATGATTATAAAATGTCAAAATAAAAATATTATAAATTTAATTTTATATTAAAAATGAAAAACAAAATGAAAGCATTATTTTCGATTTTTATGAACAAAATAAACAATTTTGAATTAAAAAATATTTCAATTCTAAATCAAATCTACACTGTAAAAAAATTTTACAATGAAAATCATTGGACACTTTGTGTTGCCAACGATAATCATTGTAAATTTACAAAAAAAAATGTATTTTTACAAAAATTATTTTTATATGTAAAATTAAAATTGAAATATGTAACACATTTTAATATTACATTTGCTAAGTAAATTTACATAACTACTTGTAATATTTCCACTCTTTAAAGTAATTATTACATTTGTGAATGTCAATATTACATTTATGCGTACATATTTTCATTAATAAATGTAACAATTACATTCACTGTTGTAAATATCAATATAAATATTACATTTATTAATGTAATTATTACATTTACTAATGTCATTATTACATTTTTAATTTTTTTACATTTTTATATAAAAATATTTGTATAATTACATAAAATAAGTATTCAAATGTAAAAATACATAAAAATTGTAAAATTCAAATAATATTATAAAATTTCTATGATATTTACAGATTTTAGTTAATTTACAAAAAAAAAGAAAATTACAGTGAAATTCATTGTAAAAATACATAAAAATTATAAAATACAAATAATATTATAAAATTTCTGTAATATTTACAGATTTTAGTAAATTTACAAAAAAATGAAAATTACAGTGAAATTCATTGTAAAAATACATAAAAATTGTAAAATTTAAATAATATTATAAAATTTCTGTAATATTTACAGATTTTAGTAAATTTACAAAAAAAAAAATATGAAAATTACAGTGAAATTCCTTGTAAAAATACATAAAAATTGTAAAATTCAAATAATATTATAAAATTTCTGTAATATTTTCAGGTTTTAGTATTTAGCAAGAGTGTGGCAGTGTCTTCATGATCATGAACTAGATTTTTCTTCTTCACATTTAGCACACTTCCAGTTTCTGTAAACTTTTTTACAAGTTTTTTTAGTCCTTTGACAGAAATTGTTGCCATTGGGAATCGCTCGTGAAATCTATTAATAATATGAGCACAAGACGATTTCTCCAGCCCGTAACACTGTATTAGTTAAACACGCTGTTCTAGGGTCAACATTTTTAAGAAAGAAAACAATAACGATCAAGTAATTTGCAAAATATTTAGATAAGCAATCAATTTAATAATAATAATAATAATAATATATTTATTTATTATAGCTTGCGCTAATATAGAGTACATTAAAAAGAAATACAATTAATTATAAAAAATACAAAAACAAAAAAGTGACATTCTTATCTATAAACCAATATTAAATACTACATAAACATATAACATATACAAGAAATATATATTCTTAATTAAAATAAATTATTTAAATATAATATAATTATTATAATTATATATAATAATTATATTTCAAAGAAACATTTAAAGATTTTGATGTTTATCTAAGATAATAACAAATAACACAAAAAGCAGATTTAATGAAAGTTAGCCGATCTTTTTGAAATTTTGCATAGAGGCATAATTTCAAATTCTGAACAACTTTTCTTAAGAACATTATGCCGTATTATTAACTAAAAAGGCATTTTACCTGAACATAAAATAGTTTTTTACATTTTTCATAACCGCCTTGATTTTTAGAAAACTAAAACTGTGCTTAAAATTGTTTTTAAACAAAGCAGGGCGGGATCCCAAAACATGAAAATAAAATTCTTAAATTTTTTGCCGATTACACCAATAGTGAACTCAATCCGGGGACACACTGTATATAGTTCAGTGCCTAGTCTGATATTAATTTTTTTTTTTTAATATTTATTACTACGATTTTAAATTACAAACATAATAAATAAATTATTACTAATAATAATTATTATCTAATTTATGTTAAATAAATAGATTTTATGTTTTATAATAAATAGACTTCACAGAAAATTTTAATCGATCATAATCATCATTATGAATATTTAATTAGGAACATTTTTGTCATTTTATTTTTTTGCAGTTTTTTTTTTTTAATTATTATCTGTAAATACGGTACCTTCTCTCCATACTATTCCTATTCTACTATGAGCACAAAAACCGCCGCCTATATAACAATCCCCATTTTCCAAAATAAAACTTTCATCAACAGAACAAAAGTTTGGATTCGGAATTTCAATTATTTGCTCCTTACTGTCCCCCATATATATTTTTATATAATATATTTTATTAAACATAATAATATGACATTTTACATAATTATATAGAAACAAATGAATCAATCAAAGCTTACTTTAAAAAGTAATAGAAATTATATGAATTGTAAAACGATGTAAATATGTTAAAGTACTGGTATTTGAATAATATTTGAAATTTTTAGATAATTTTTATTCAAAAAAAAATTGTTCTTTGTGAGCATATTATCAAAAGAAATTTCTTGATTCTTGTTGCTTGCCTCTTCGGAGCAGAAGTACAAAATAATCCTAGGTGACTCTGGTGACCCGAAACCTTACATCATGTAGAAATAAATTTCAAATCGTAATTATTTAATATTTCAACCAAACTTGCTGTTATTTCAACTAATAAGCGATTTTATTTATAAATCAACTTTTATGTGACAAATATAGAAATATGAATTAAAAGTATTGCTAACAAATGGCGTTACTGATATTAAATCTAAAAATTATAACAAAAAATATCAAAAATAATTTAGTAAAAAATAAATAAATTTTAAAGTATATCAAATGTTAAAATGTCAAAGTTTGTGAAACTTTGAAATATATCTCAAATAATAGTGCTTTTACAAAAATGTATTAATTTGAATTACAAGGCAAACAAATAAAATAATACTTGTATAATATATTTATTTATATATAAAATATAAAGTTTTTTAATATACACGTCAAACTAATTAAATGGAAATTAAACAATATAAAATTAACAAATTTATGTCTTCGAATATGTTTTATTAACGATTCATTTCGAGTAAATGTTTTCTTACAAGTTGTACACTGAAATGGTTATTCGGATATATGTGTCCGAATATGTCTTTTTAAACTACTTTTTTGAGTAAATGTTTTCTTACAAGTTTGACAGTGAAATGGGTTATCTCCTGAATGTGTCCTAATATGTCTAGTTAAATCTCCTTTTCTAGTAAATGTTTTCTTACAAGTTTGACAGTGAAATGGTTTTTCGCCTGAATGTGTCTGAATATGTGCTGTTAAATGATTTTTTTGAGCATATGTTTTCTTACAAGTTTGACAGTGAAATGGTTTTTCGCCTGAATGTGTCCAAATATGTCTTTTTAAATTTGTTTTGTCAGCAAACGTTTTCTTACAAGTTTGACAGTGAAATGGTTTTTCGCCTGAATGTGTCCGAAGATGTGTTGTTAAATTAATTTTTTGAGCAAATGATTTTTTACAAGTTTGACAGTGAAATGGTTTGTCGCCTGTATGTATCCGAATATGTCTTTTTAAATCTGTTTTTTGAGTAAAATTTTTATTGCATATTTTACATGGATAAGGTTTTTCAACTGTATGTGAACGGATATGTATTGTTAATTCAGTAAGTGTATGAAAACCTTTACCACATAGTTTACATTCGTGACGTCTTTTATCTTTACAAATTTGTCTTGTTAATGTTGATTGATTTTGATGAGTTTTCTTACCCGTTTTGGTTTTATGCGGCGCTTTAATTGCGCGTGTTCGAATATTCACTTTTACATTTGTACTGTCTTTCATTGTTCTATTAACAGCAATATCTTGTAAGTTGTCAACATCGTTTTTCACATGTTTGTCGGTTCTGGAATTTTCTAAATAAATCGCATCGTTTGTTTCATTGGCTTGTTCTTCGATTATATTATTTTGAAAATCGCTAAGAAATTTGTTCGTATTGTCGCAAAAACATTTTAATATAACATCATATTTCACTTGAAATTTATATGCCAAACTGTAATCAATAGAATGAAACCCGTAAAATTCATTTTGCTCTATAGTTGTAGGTAAATCTGTAAGACAACTTTTAATCTCGTGTTTTTCTATTGAAATTTTATCTTCGTATTTTACTACGGTAGATTCGTAATCATTAAAATTAGTTTCACAAAGACGTTGTTCCTCAATCGTTTCATTTTTAAAATCAATTTTGTCTTCAATTAAACATTCTAATTCTTCTTTTACACTTGCGGTTGTTTGTATATCAACTGAGTTGTTGCAACCTTCAGTGATAATTTCCGTTTTATCATTTGGAAGAAAATGATTCGTGTCTATTTCTTCTACTTTAATTTCATCTTCAAAATTTACTTGAGAACTGAAATCAATTGAATTATTTTTGCAAACATCACTTTGCTCTGTAATGGTGGGTAAATCTGTAAGACAACTTTCAATCTCGTGTTTTTCTATTGTAATTTCATCTTCGTATTTTACTTCGGTAGATTTGTAATCATTAATATTAGTTTCACAAAGACGTTCTTCAATCGTTTCATTTTTAAAATCAATTAAACATTCTACTTCATTTTTTACACTTGGGGTAGTTTGTATATCAATTGAATTGTTGCAACCTTCATTGATGATTTCATTTGGAAGAAACTGATTCATATCTATACCTTCCACTTTAAGTTTATCTTTAAAATTTACTTGAGTAAATCCGGAACCATCAGTATCCTCAATGATGTTTTCTTGTTCTACAGAATCCGATTTATAAACATATTCTGTATATAAAAGATTGGATATTTTCACAGCATTTTCCGATATATTATCATAATTGATTATATTGTTCACTACAATTTTCAAATTTGTGCATTGTTTTATATTTTGTCCATTTTGTAATTGTTCTAAATATTGATTTAGAATTTCTTGTGACCGAAAGCATTTCTTTATAAATGTGTAGGCTTGATTCAATTGAGTAATACATGTTTTACATATGCCATTTGGTAAACTGCTATTTACGTTTAGCTGAAAAAACATTTAAATATAAAATAAGAGAATTAAATTTGTAATTATTGTACTTACAAGTTCTGGTGCAATTAGTTTTAATTTGTCCAATAAAATTATGTTATCTGAATCGAAATTATTCAACGTTGATGCGAGATCTTTATCAGTCGTGCATAAACGACAAAGTTTTCCAAATATTAACATTTTTATGTTATTATTATATGAACTGTGTAGTTTTATATAAGTTTATATAGTTTTTACACAAATCTTTTAATATAATATACTAGTAGTAAACCGGTAATCATGGGATAATAACGAGGTTAGATAATTTTGTCGCATGCAGTAAACAGAAATTGAGTCAGAACATTTCACTGCCAACTTTACAAAAATAAATTCAGTATTAATGATGTTGGTACATACACTATGCGTCTAAATTAAATTATAATATAATTCTTATTTTAAAAATGCTTCAAAAATTCAAACATTATGAAAAATATAAACTATAGGCTATAAAATAATTTGTCTTTGCTACAAGTTTTCTATTCAGAGTAGAGTGAACTTAGCAATGCTATACGGAATGCAGAATGCGCAACATTAGCTGTGCAGTAAACTGTTGACAGCTGAGCATAGATTAACTATATCGCTTACGCTCTAGTTGCAAATTTAGTAACTACGAGGCAGTAGTATCCAAACTTTTTTTGTGAAACAGTACAAAAATAATTATTTATATATGATTGTCGCAAAATTAATAAAATTTTTCTTAAATATATTTGTGTAATATTCCTTAATGATTCGATTAGTGGTATTTAATTATTAAAAAGATACTTAAAATAGTAGTATTTATTTATTGATGAATTTTATGTAATATTTTTTCTAGTATAAGAAAAAGAAGAATAAAGGACAGCGTATTTTGTTGAACGCACTCAAAGAATCGTCTTTGCCCAGAAAAGTAAGAAATTTTAAAAGTGACAGCTGCGCTAATGCTGCGTTTTCACACTCAGTATTTAGCTATAAATACATAAACAATCTATTTTGCTATCACAATATGAAATGAATAGTTTAAGAAGAATGACATTTTCACTTTTAATTTTATTGTGTATTAAACTTTAAATAACAGATATGCATTGTATAATTAATATATTATTTTATAATTTAGTAATAATTTTTAATATTTATTTTATATAACAGTAATTAATTTATTTTTATTATTTTATATGTATAAACAGTAATATTATAGCTATTTTATAAATCTAATTGAGTGGATGCCCCCGAATATCACAAATGACGTCACTGGCATCTAACTAGTTGTCCAGTTAAATTTTGTATTATGCCTGTATCACACTGTAAGTCGTCACTCATGGAAACAAAGAAGAAGAATTTTTTGTGAGTGACGACTCACCATTTTAGCGGCGCCGCTAAAATTGTAAGTGCAGACTCACGAAAACTTCACTCTGATGGTATTCGTATTACTGCAGCTAACTTTATAACTTTGTATTTGTTTTTTCGACTTGTTCCACTTGTTTTGTTCACTCATATTATTAATCGTAAATTCAGTAGTTTATTGTAGTTTTTATTTTATTTTTAGCCTTTTTTCGTAGTTCAACATTATTTTTACAATCAACAATTAGTTTCCATTTGCATTTAGTTTATATGAAAAAATTAAAATAAATAAAATTCGTTTAAATTTAAATGTCAAACTGGAAAATAATGATAAAGAAGAAATCATTTTCATGAGTGTAGACTTACTAGGTGTGACCGCTTATAAAATTGAGCATAAGTGACGACTCACAAAAATAATCATCTGATTTTTTTTCATGAGTGACGACTTACAGTGTGACACAGGCATTATAAAAAAAAAATGCTGTCTGCAGCGTCATCTATCAAAGATAAACAAAAAGTCTTAAAATAAAATTTACATACTTTTTAATGGCCTATCAGAATCTACAATAAAAAATAGGGTGTTCCATTTAAGATTTCAAAGTTGCCCCCCTTTCCCGCCCCCCAGGGGGTCCGGAGGGGGCAAGGGTCTCTGCATCAGATGTTCCCCTCGAAACCATTTACTTTTTACCCGAAACATTTTTTTGTCCGATGCACGATTTTAAAGTTATTGCAGGTGGCGGATTAAAATGGGACACCCAGTATACAGGGTGATTTGTAAGTAATTGGAAATATTTTAACTGGAGTATTCTGGGCTCAGAATATGAAGATTTGACCCAAAACACTTAGATAAAATGTGGTTCCTTACTGAGCTACAGGGTGTTTTATTTAAAAATTTAAAAACGATTTTTGCCCAGTACTTAAAAACTATTTGACGTATCCTTATCATACTTGGCAGAAAGTGTAGGTACCGTACACCATACTAAATTATGTTAAATAAAAGTTTCTGGCTAGTGCCAGTGGCGTACAACAGGGGCAAGTGAGAGGTTGATCCTTCCTAAATTCTACGCCACTGGCGGAATTGTCATTTTAGCACAATTTTTCGATTCTCCGATACTTTCAGTATAAAAAACATACTCTTTCTTCGTAACGATAAAGTCACTATTTTTCGAGATATTTAAAATTAAACATAAAGCTGCACACTTGGGATATTTTCAAAATTTGCTCAAAAAATCTGAAAAAATTCAGTAAAATAGAGGAAAAAATTAGCTACATAATAACTAAGTAACTTTTTTTTCTAACTTAATCTGGTTTGGCAGGAAAAATTATTGAAAATTTTTATTTTTTGCATTTTAATTTTTTATTTTCAATAATTTTTCCTGCCAAACCAAAATGAGATAGAGAAAAAAGTTGCTTAGTTATTATGTAGCTAATTTTTTTCTCTATTTTACTAAATTTTTTCAGATTTTTTTGATCAAATTTAAAAAAAATCCAAGGGTGCATCTTACGTTTAACTTTAAATATCTCGAAAAATAGTGACTTTATCGTTAGGAAGGAAGAGTATGTTTTTTACACAGAAAGTATTGTAGAATCTAAAAATTGTGCTAAAATGACAATTCCGCCAGTGGCGTAGAATTTAGGAAGGATCAACCTCTCACTTGCTCCTGTTGTACGCCACTGGCACTAGCCAGAAACTTTTGTTTAACATAATTTAGTATGGTGTACGGTACCTACACTTTCTGCCAAGTATGATAAGGATACGTCAAATAGTTTTTAAGTACTGGGCAAAAATCGTTTTTAAATTTTTAAATAAAACACCCTGTAGCTCAGTAAGGAGCCACATTTTATCTAAATGTTTTGAGTCAAATCTTCATATTCTGAGCCCAGGATACTCCAGTTAAAATATTTCCAATTACTTACAAATCACCCTGTATATATATATATATATATATATATATATATAGAAGTTTATATAAATATCTGTTAGTTATTTAATTTTTTAGTTAATTAATTTTCGAATAAGACACTAATAAGATTTGAAAAGAAGCGAGTATTAAAACTACACTTTTTGTGCAAGATTCATACAATTTTTTTTAAATTATACCATAAATTCTAGTTTCCTTATTAAAATAAAAAGTTTTAGGTTTTTGTTCTGTATAGTTTTTTTTTTAATTAAATTTTGACGTTTCGATATATTGCACGTACATCATTATCAGGAAATTAATTATAAATGATATAAATGATAAACAAACAAAACACAGAAACAAGTAACTAGGTAAGAAAATACATGTAACTAGATTACAAATTTTTGTACATACATACATACATACATACGTACATACATATATACATACATACATACAGAATTGGGCTGATTTTAATCATTTGATTTAAATCATGATTTAAATCACAACTTTAATTTTTTAATTTAAATCAATTTTAATTAATTACATTTTAAACTCAGTTTGATTTATAATAATTGTTTAATTAAAATATTTAAATATATCTAGAACAAAATAAATGTTATATAGATAAAAATGAACTTTTTTTACGCGTGTGTAGCATAAATAATATTCAGAGTTACGTGTAGAGTGTACGTAGAGTGGAAATATAAGAGTACGACGTCATCTCGGAATGGACCCTGGGCATATCGACGCAGGCATGGATCTGGACTGACCCTCATACAATCGGACTTCATTTGAATAGTGTTATTCAGTGGACATCAAATAGCTGGCGATATCAGAGCGATAGACAATAGTTCAACTAGAAGTAATTGGGCAGTGTCTTGGCCTTGATGGAGCCGTGATGGCGGTGCATTCTGGCGAAGCATCTGTGATCGGCGAACAGTAGCAGCGGGCCACATCAACGAACTGGGCAAATAATCTAACAGCATGACGAACGGCAGACGGATATGGATTCGGGTTGCAGACGGCATCTTGCTCGTATTTGAGCAAAGTTCCGCCTTAGTAGTTGAAGAGAAATCTTGAGGGTACTTGGTAGCTAAACAATACTAGAGTCCAAAGGGATTCTGGTGATTCTGATACGAAGGCAGGGGTGTGATGGAGCCGGCTCGCGCGAGCCGGTTGTTAAAATTTTTGAAAATCGGCGAACCGGTTGTTATATCAATAAAATAAATTTATTGGGGTAATTAATCGAGAATTTCGATGCTATACCAATGGTAAAGTCTTGGATGAGTCAAAACCACAGACACAGACTAGCAACGGAAACACGAGTAAGAAAAAGTGCCAAGAAGAAGGTTTCGGAAAATGATGTATAGGCATATGGAGCTTATATTAATTTATTCTGAATGTATAGTTTTTTTTTTATAGTTTATTATTAAATATGTTGTATTTATCTACGTGTTTATTATAATAAATAAATAAAAATAATATAATAAATAAATAATAATAAATAAATTGACTTATCTACTGAAATGTTGGATTTAATATGGAACGAACCCCACTAAGATGAACAGTAAAATCCCCACTAGTAGAACCCTAAAAAGAATTTAATTTTCCAATTGAATATTAATGTTTGTGTTTACTTATCAATTATTTATTGAAAATGTAAAAAAAAAGAGAACATGAAAATATTGAAAATAATTAATAATACATCAAGAGTTATGAAAGAAAAACTATTCATATATTTTTTAATAGTGTCATCTGATGTTACAAGTAGCAAATTTAAATTTATAATGTTCTCTAGTTATATGGCATGAAATATTATCAAAAATAAATGTAGCATGGAAAATGTTGCAAAAACGCTGTTCTAAGAGAAATGAATCTTCAAAAATATGAAATAAAATAATTGAATTTTTAAATAATAATAGATGTGATAAAGTATTTAAAATATATAATAATACTGCTCAAGTTTTAGCTGCTGAAATAAATGTGTCTGCTCAATTTACAATAATTATTCAAAATAGAATAAAAATAAAACACTTTTTTCAGGAATTCACAGACAAAACATTAATAGACCCGAAATTTTAAGTTAGAATTTTATTTATCAAATACTACCTTAGCAGCAATTCAAAAAAAAATTTCAAACTTTAAATGAATGTAATAATTTATTTGAAATTTATTAAAAATTTCAAAATTTATCAGAAGAGGAATTAGGCTTGTTTTAAAGAAAACTTTGTTTTGATTTCGACCTTACCATACAAACTTATATAAAAAAATTGAATATCTAAAGTTCTCGTAGATGCCTGGATTTGCTACATAAATTACGAAAATATAAAATTATTCTGAAAACTTATTCAGACCTGTTATAAAATTTCGATTATATATATCATTCAAAATGACTTACAAACATATAATTTATTCAATTGTTTAAAGATTTTTGAAAATTGACCGATAACTAGAAAATTTTTCAAAATTAAATCTGATAATAAATTAGGATGAAACTATTTATACATACGGTATGTATACGCAATTACCTATTTATACATACAGTATGTATACGCAACTGGCTATTTATACATACAGTATGTATACGAAATTGGTTATTTATACATATAGTATGTATACGCAATTGGTTATTTATACATACAGTATGTGTATACAACAAGCTATTTATACATACGATATGTATTTGCAAATTGGCTATTTATACATACTTTATGTATATGCAATTGGTTATTTACAGATTTACATATACTGATTGTATGTGCTATTATTACAATTAATATTTTGATAATAACTACACAATTATAAATAATAATTATAGTTTTATTTATTAAAATTTATTTACAATATTGTTCAATAAAGTAATACATATACTATAAAGTATCATTAAATCAGAGAAATAAATATAAAGTAAAACAAATATAAATAAAAATAAAGTAAAATTAATATATTACTTTTTAGGATGAGGCTATTTATACATACGGTACGTATACACAAATGGCTATTTATACATACTAAAAAAAAAAAACCTAAACCAACCTACTACCCTAACCTGCCCTAAATAGCCAATTACGTAAAAATACTGTATGTATAAATAGCCAATTGCGTATACATACCGTATGTATAAATATTCACTTTCTATAATTGCACGGCAGACGTCACTCATAGCTACTTTACTGCCCCCAGCGGAAAAGTTTATTTTAATACAAGCTAAAATAAATAATGAATTAGAAAATTTATCAAAATGGCTTACATGCAACAAATTAAAATTGAATATAAATATAACGAAAACAATGATAATTGGAAAAAGAAAAGACAAAGAAACTTGGACAGGCAATGGTATTAAAATAAAAATTAGTAGTAATATGATTGATATTATAAGTCAAATTAAATATTTAGGAATAATTGTAGACGATAAATTAAAATTCAGTGCACATGTTTATTATGTTTGTAAAAAGATTTCAAAAAAATTGGGTATTTTGTACAGAATAAGTGGTTTTTTAAGTATTTAGACTCGTAAGACAATTTACAATGCAATGATTCTACCTCACTTTCATTTCTCTGGAACTATAATTTATTTATTTAATACCGGTGATAAGGACAGATTGCAATATCTACAGAACCGGGCGATGAGAATTATACTTGGCTGTAATCGTTATTGCAATATCAAATTAATGCTCACAACATTGAATTGGATTGAAATAGATAAATTTACTGAAATGAAAAGCATCGTATTTATACATAAAATTAAATTAGGTTTACTGCCACAATATTTTTCTAGTATATTAAAAACCTTTCAAGAAACACATACCTATCAAACACGAAATGCTGGAAATTTTATATTAGAATCCAGAAATTACAAACAAACACA
Source organism: Clivina fossor (assembly GCA_963966155.1). Taxonomy (NCBI): domain Eukaryota; kingdom Metazoa; phylum Arthropoda; class Insecta; order Coleoptera; family Carabidae; genus Clivina; species Clivina fossor. The sequence continues at coordinate 101,486 of CAWYQG010000108.1, read as the reverse complement.
AAACTCTATATTTTTTAAAGATGTGGTAAAATACAACACTTTAAGAAAAAATGTTAAGATGTGCAATTACAAACATTTTTGTAGAGAGTTAAAAAACTTAAATTTAAATAATTTATTTTAATTAAGAATATATATTTCTTGTATATATGTTATATGTTTATATAGTATTCAATATTGGTTTATAGATAAGAATGTCACTTTTTTGTTTTTGTATTTTTTATAATTAATTGTATTTTTTTTAATGTACTTTATATTAGCGCAAGCTATAATAAATAAATATATTATATTATTATTATTATTATTATTATTATACAATATTACAGGTTACAGGGGTGTTAGGTTTAGCCGAATGCGTGGTTTTGGCAGTTTTGGCGGTTTTGGCGTTGATAATCTGTACACATTCTGTATGTATAAATAGCCAATTGCGTATACATACTGTATGTATAAATAGCCAATTGCGTATACATACCGTATGTATAAATTGCCAATTGCGTTTACATACCGTATGTATAAATAGCCACTTTCAAAAATAAATGATATATTTTCAAAACAATATTTAAATATTATTTAATACTATTTCTGAGTGACAATGAATATATATAAAATATAATTAGTGATTTAAATATGTGTAATGTTACTTCTACGAGGTAAAAATTGAACAGCTTTTTGGTTAATAGCAGTTTTGGGTCCTCGTTTAATTTTGCCCGATTTTTTGATAGCGACATACCAACCCAAATGTGCGTATGCTCGTGATAAATATACGTTATACGAACCCACTAAAGATTCGATGAAAACTGTTGATTCTTTTATTTCTCTCTGTCGAACAAATATTTTTTTATTGTTTTCAAAAATAAAAGCAGATTATTTGAATGTTCATACATCACCATATAATCGTCCTCTTCTATTCATTGCGAGATAGAATTTATTTTCCATGCATTGTATGCGAACGTGGCCGGGCACACCAGCATAACTCAATTCAAACAATGCTACAACAAAATAGATTACTTTACTATACTAATTAATATATTAAATTACAAGATTAGAAGTATATGGGTAAACCCATTATAGACCATTTTGACATTTCTCGGAAAGTTGGCAAGTTTTAATAATATTATAATTTATGTGGGCACTAGGAAAAACTTTTCTGGAAAATTTAATCAAAATCGAATAAATTATGTAGCCATAATGAATTTTTTAAAAAATTTGTCATTTTTTTTCTCGATAAGTTGGCAACACAGTATTTTGTTAAAATTGCATAATTTATTTATAGACACTAAAAGAATCTTTTATGAACCGTCTAGGAGTAGTTGCGTCCACAAAATTTTGACTTACGACCGAGCGCGCTGACGACGCACATCCATACACCCACTTATAAACTAAGTTCAGATTCGTCATCTAGAGGCTATATGAAGGATTTCTATACAATTTTTTTTTTATGTACCAAACGCTATACCACTTTTTCCGTGCAGTCAAAGTGGTAAAAATAATTTATTTTCAATACAAGCATTAATTTGATATTTTTTTATTCTCGTAGTCACCTGACATTACCCATCAGTCTGTGCGTGATAAAAATGACAGTTCAAACTGTTTCGAATAATTTCAAATTAGTTTTATTAATTTAGTGCAAATTAGTGTTATAACGAGATAATAATTCGTTATTAAAAACTTCTTAGTGTTAAAAATTTTGAATTCCAACACTGATTTGATGTGCAATACTAGTTTATAAGGTTAGTAAACATATTTCCATTTGTTTAAATTTTCGAAGTTTTTGATGTTTTAAAACAAAAACAAAGTAATTATCCATAAATCTGGATAAATTGAAGAACATACTGTATTTGTCATATTCATCTTGAGATCCACGGACATCCTTTTCGCTATATAATGCTAAATGCCATCGTGTACTACAAAATAGTTGCATCCGTGGTCCGTAATGTGGATTTCCTGGATTTGTTTGACGTAAATTCCGCCATGGTGGCCATTTTTCGGGATTGCTAGGATCTGGAGGCCAACCGCTATTTCAAATCAAAATACCATCAAAATATTATTACTATATTTTAATGAGTTAGTTAATGTGCATGTCACATTTTTCTCATGCAAGCAACTAATAAATTATTTTTATTGATAAACATTAAATTAATGCACCTGTTATTTGTATTATTACTTATATATAAAAGTTATTGTCTATGCCACTGAAGTGACATATTGATTTTAATAATTTACATATGTTTTTGGCAAAAAATTTATCGAAAATAAATCAGAAATTTGTCAAGAATAAAAATTTTCTCTACACCACTGAACACACATTTCATACAGTTTGATTTAAAATTTTCTTTCAAATATAAACTTATATTCTGTATATATATTTTTATTTTAAATATATCAGAATTATATATTTTATTTCAAAGATAGAAAACTATTTCTTAAAAATTTGTGCAATTTATTAAACTTAAGGTAAGGGCACACACAGCTACTTTTGCAGCGCAGCATATGAAAAAACTGCGCTACTTGGTTTACATGACGTGTGAACATCAACGCAACCTGCAAAGTTGCGACTGTACATGGCTGCATGCAACATTATTTTATACTGCGTGCAGTTTAAAAGTATCCTAGTGTGAACGACATTTTTGCAAGTAGCGCTCGCAACAAAAAATATTAATTTGGGTGAAACTTTTACTGCAGCTGCACTTGCAGTATAAACAAACGACAAGTGACAGTTTGTATTAAAGATAGTGTATATATTACAGGTTAGTTTTGTTTTTATATATTATTATTATATTTCTTATTTATTTTCTTGATTCTCGATACAAATTCAGTTTTCGAATAGATTTTGTTAATTTTTACTATTATTATATACGAATACGATTATAATCACAATCAGCAAAAGCTGCAATGTATACTGCAGGCAAAGAGCTGCAGTGAAAATAAGCATAGTACGTGTGAACAGTTCTGCAACATTTTAGTAGCATGGCTACTTTTTAAGTAGCTGCAGCATAGAAAACTGCGCGATGCACGCTACTTTCGCTGTGTGTGTGAACACCATACGCTACTTTTGCAGCAGCAGTAAAAAAACTGCGCTGCAAAAGTAGCTGTGTGTGCCCTTACCTTAAGTTTGTAATTTAATTTGATCTAAATTTAAATTAAACTATTTTTATACTCGCATCAGTCGTTAGAAAAATAAATCTGTTCTGTATAAAGAATGTTTATAGGTATATAAACAAAAATTATTTTAGTATATAAATATTTCGAAATTATATCATTTCAAATATACTAATTTTATTTATTTTAATAATAAACTATATTACTAAGTTTATTTTTAATTAAATAAGAAAATATTATTAATTATTTGAGGAAAATATTCAAACACTTTTTATGGATGTACTTAAGTGTAATAAAATAATTTTAGGTGTATCATAATAACGAAATATTAATATTTTTTTGATAATAAGTGTTGTTTTCATTTATTTCAAAATGCGATTGTGGTAAATATTATTAATAATATTTTTCATTTCAATATAAACCACATAGTAGGTACATATAGGAAAAGTCAATTAAAAATACATAAAAAATAAAGTGCATAAGACTTTACATTATTACAATTAAAAATTAGAACTTGTTACTGAGATAATCATCAAACTTATAATAATTTTTTGTCATTGCAAAAATTTCTTTAAATGAAATTTGAAATTACTTTTAGATTTTATGCTAGTAATATGCTTTGGTAAATGATTGTAAAAGATTAGACCAATATGATTTGAATTTTTAGCTTTATTTAAATTTATAACGAATAGAGAAGTTACATTTATTTCTTGTATTGTATTAGTACAGATCCGCTGATGTTCTTTTGTTTTTGATAATTTTTATTATATTTGTGTAACATATAAATGAACTACTTTAAAGTGCTTAATAACTAGACGTAAAAAGTACTTTTGATAAAGATCAAAATTAAAAGTAAAGTGATCTTGATAAAATATATGAAACTATATAAATTTTTATGATGTATTTTTATACAATAACTTAGTAATTAATCTTATACTTTAAATGTGTTCGGAAAATAGAGGAACCAAATTACAAAAAAAAAACAATAAGTACAGTAAATTTTGAGGACAGTTTTTTTTTTTGTGTGAAACGTATATTTCATTTGTAACAAAAAATGTTTTTTGCGTTTGATTTAAACACCATTTTATATATATATATATATATATATATATATATTATATACAGTGTGTGAGTTCACTATAGGTGTAATCGGCAAAAATTTTAAGAATATCAGTTTCATGTTTTGGGATTCCGCCCTGCTTTGTCTGAAAACTATTTTAAACATATCTTTAGTTTTTTTTAAAAATTAAGGCGGCCATGAAAAATATAAAAAAATTATTTTATATTCCGGTAAAGTGCCTTTTTGGTCAATAATACGACATAATGTTCATGATAAAAATTATGGCTCTGTGCAAAATTTTAAAAGATCAGTTTGAAAAAAAATTGTTTGGTCATAACGCCGACTGACGATAACACGCCGACCGTGTTATTGATAGATATTTTGCATGAGATTTATGTATTGACAGATCTTACTCAGCCCCAACGTTTTGGCTTGTGCAAGCGCCAACCTTTTGTTTATTTAGCTTGCGCAAATGCGAATGAACGGTCGGCGTAGTGTCCTCAGTCGGTGTTTTGTCCAGTCGGCGTTATGTCCAGACACATTTTTTTTTTAAACTGTGATCTTGTAAAAATTTTGCACAGAGCCATAATTTCATATTTTGAACACATTTTCTCAATTGTTTTCAGACGAAGCAGGGCGGAATCCCAAAACATGAAAATGAATTTCTTAAATTTTTTGCCGATTACACCTATAGTGAACTCAATCCGGGGACACACTGTATATTATATATAGTATATTTATTGTATCAATTGAAATACTAGCATAGTAGATATCTATGTGATATGACCACAGAACATAAATATACATAAACTTATTTAATAAAGTTATGCAAAAATGTTTTACGTATTAAGTGTATACAAAATATTTTAGGAATATTTTTTTTGAAGAGATTATAAGGAATAGATAAACTATAATAATTGAATTTTGTTTCTCTAAAATAAAACAGGTTTTAGGATTTAGTTCTGTATTAATTTTAATTAAAAATTGACGTTTCGATGTACTGTACGTACATTATCATCAGGAAAAATTATAGGTACAAATGATATATACAGTAAATAAACAGAATATTGAAACAAGTCACTAGGTAACAAAATACAAGTAACTAGATTATAAAATTTATAGATTTTTAATGAAAGGAAGTCAAATTTTATTTAACTTAGTGCTTTCATTTTGATTAATGTTATCTTTTTCTTTATAAATTAACCAGATAAATCTACTATTAGAAAATTTTCATGATGTAAAATTCGAAGATACTATAATAATTGCAAGACCCATCAATATTAACAGTAGATTGATAAGAGGAGCAACAGAAATTCATAAAGATAACATTAATCAGTATGATTAATAACTGATTTAAATGAAATTTGTCTTCCTTTAATTACAAATAAAATAAACTTTATAATCTAGTTACTTGAATTTTGTTACCTAGTAACTTGTTTCTTTGTTCTGTTTATTTACTGTATTTATGTCATTTGTATAAATTATCCTGATGATTACAGAACTACAACTTGAAACCTTTTTTATTTTAATATAATGAGTTCTGAAAGATTTTTTTTTTATTTTGTTCCTCTATTTTCCGGATATGTTTTATAAATAAAATACTTTTATTAAAAATTTATCAACAAACCAATTTGTGTAATTTGAAGATTTTGGCTTCCAAGTAAGAGACCTTTTTTGTCGTGGCGATGGTCCAGCATTTGCTTCAAAATCATTTCCATCAAATTCTTCATCATTCGAACTTGATGAAGAAGATTCTATATCGTCCTCACTTAACTCACTCATTTTCACTTAAACTTGTTGTGTTGTTTTTGTTAAATGTCACATACAGGGCGTAAAGGTAATTTGAATAATAACTATTTTCATATTTTTGTGTGTGCGTGTGTGGGTGTTTCTTTTGAATTGATAAGAAAAATTATTTAGTGATGCTTGCAGTTTGTGCTTCGCTAACTGAACTATGTTCTAAGTAAAGTGGAATGAAATTAGTGTCTGTGTGTGTTGTGAACGAAAATAGTTAACATATGAATGATGCAAACATAGCCATAATATATTTTTAGATTACGGCTCAATGAATTGGTCTATTTATACATGACGAATATATATTAACTATTACTTCCTATCGCGTAATATATACACGTACAAGAGACTGGGTATGTTTTATTTAAATATTTTATAGACATATCCTTGTTTGTTTGCATATTATATATTCTAGAGAATTTATTATTAAGTTTGTTTTTCTCTCGATCTCGATATGTCTCGATATATCGATAATTTATCGATAATATATTTATCAATACATAAAACAGCCGTAAATCCATATTCGTCAATTTAAAAACAAGATTAGAAGTATATGAGTAAACCCATATATAGACTACTTTGACATTATCACATATATGATAAGAAATAGGAATAATTCTTTTTTTACAGAAAATTGGCAACACTGTATTTTATTAATATATAATATTATAGGCGCTAAAAGTATCTTCTGTAAAAATTTGATTAAAATCGGATAAATAATGCGAGCATAATAAATTTTTTTTAAAAATTATTAATTTTTTTTTGGAAAGTTGGTAACCCTGTATTTTACTAAAATTATATAATTTATGTAGACGCTAGGGATTTCTTCTGTAAAAATTTGATTAAAATCGAATAAATAATGTGGTCATAATGAATTTATGAAAATTTTAGTAATTTTTTTCTCGGAAAATTAACAACACTGAATTTTATTAAAAATTACATTGTTTATGTGGGCACTAGGAAAATCTTTTCTGAAAATTTGATCAAAATCGGATAAATAATATAGCTACAATGAATTTTTTAAAATTTTGGTAATTTTTTTCTGCGAAAGTTGGCATTACTGAACAAAAATAAAACCACGTGACCATCTTGGGAACTAGGCAAATTTATCCTGAAAATTTCATTAAAATCGATTGAACCGTCTAGGAGGAGTTGCGATCACAAAATTTTGAATGACGACCGAGCTGACTACGCGACGTACATCCATACGCTAACATAAACTAAATTCGGATTCGTCATCTAGGGACTATATGAAGGATTTCTATATACAATTTTTTTATTTTTTGAAAATGTTACGGACACCGTACCAAACGTTATACCACTTTTCCTTGCAGTCAAAGATGTAAAAAAAAGAGTGTAAATAATATTTTTTTTATATATTGTATATTTTATTTGAATCATAATTTTATTAAATATGTTTGTTTTAAATTAATGTTATGCGGATAATATAGCTTTTACTGTATATATTTAGAATTTTTCAAAAAAAATTGTTTTTATTAATATGTTGTTATGTGACCAGCATTACCTCTGTGTATTACTGAAAGAATAAATATCAAATATCATTTTTAAATATAAGAAATATATAAATAACAAGCAGTTATGATGTTTATTATTATTAAAATGCCATATAATCTATAATTATTTAAAAAAAAATTATATATTTAATTTCATTAATCATTAATCTAATTAGAAAAACTTTGATATCTTGTATTATACAAAATAAATAAATTAAAAAGTTACTTAATTATTTTATTATAAATAAAACATATACAAATATTTAAATTTTATATTATGGTAACTTTAAATAATTATTATACTAAATACTAGTGTTTATAATGTACATTATAATAGTAATTGATATTGTAAGATATTTGATACTTATATAATATTTTATATAAATTATATAATTTTATATATTGCAAAAATATTACATATGGCAGAAATGTACGATATTTATATATTCTTGAACAAAAATTCAAATATATATTTTTTGATTATACAGTTTGATTAATATAAATTCAGCGTATTGTATAAATAGATAAAATCGGTATTAAAATTAATGAAAATCTTGTAGTTGATGGCAAAATTTTCGAATCTAAAATATATAAAATATTTTTTAGAAATTGATAATAATATAAATAATTTTCGCACTTACTCGTTCCAGCCGAACTTATCCAATTAGCAAATTTCTGCATTCGTAGTTCCATCATAGTTTTTATCATGAAATCCGAATCTGTGATAAAAAATAGGGGTCCCTATTTAAAAATTCAAACTTGCCCCCCGCCCCGCCCACAGGAGGTGAAAGGGTAGCGGGAATTCAGCATTAACGGATGCCCCCCCTTTCAGATATTAAAGTTTGAATTCGGCAAATTTTTGCAATCACTAGCATACATGTCACTGTCACTGATATATGTTTGGCGCGAGACAAACCTATAGCCGAGCTAACATGGCTTCCTATATCAATGGATACATGCAAGAGTAGATGATTGTCAAAATTACATGTAATTATTAAATTAGAATAAAACATGACACTTTTGATAATTAACAATATATTCTGAATACTTTTAACAGAATCGCGCGTTTATTGGAGCTGAGCAGGTCCACTTAAAATTATTAGTACGGCTGCGTACGCACCTGCGTGCACCGAGACACATTTAACAGCAGAACATGTCTGGTAAATGTAGATGTATTCCAATTACAACTTATAATAATTACTTAAAAATACTTTAAATTACGTTAGGTTAAATATGATCTGTTCTCAAAACTTATGGAAGACACAATAAATAAATAATTACTTATCAATCTATAAGCATATAATTCTTTTCGTGGACCTGGTTAAAGCTAGTATTTTACTCACAATTTCCCATGCAATGGTTTCCAATTTGCATGATAACAATACATTATCTCTGTTCATTGTAGTTAAAGTAAATGTTATATTATCACCACTAGCACATAATCGACAAAGTTTTTCAATTAAATCAGTTGGTTTAATATTATTTGTGTATTGATATATTGTTTTATAAATTTATAAGCTTCATTCAACCGAACAGCGCAAACTGTGCAAATACCATTTGGTAATTTGATCCTGCATCTATCTAAAAATAAAGTAAAAGATTCAAAAATAATAATGTCTATTATAATCAAAACAAAATATGTAATTATTACGATTTCTGGTATAATTGCTTCCAATTTCTCTACGAAACGTTTGCCATCTGAATCTATATTAAGTGTTATGAACGATAAATTTCTTTCAGTTGCACATAATTGACAATATTGCATGAAACTACTCATGATTAAAATTAAATTTTTTACCAAACAAGCTTCTTACATAAAGTAAAGCAAAAATATTGTATTTGATAGTATTATAGGTTAACTTTAATTAAATCCAGTTGGCCAGATAAATTTTGTGTAATATTTCTAGTATAAAAAGAAGAAGCCGCAGCATATTTTTGCTGAACGCACCCACATTTATATATATATACAAATATATACAAATATATACAAATTTATACAAATATATACAAATATATACAAATATATATAAATATATATAAATATATACAAATATATACAAATATATTTATGAAACTAACAAACAATTTATTAACTTTGTGACATTCATATGTCAAAAATATTTTTTTATTTTGTACTTTTTGACAAGAAAAAGTTTGAGCACCACTGACGTGTAGTCACTAGAGACAAGAGACAATTCCTAATGTAACTTGTCACATGTTAACTGGTTTATTGGTTATTTGTGTATTTAATATTGATATTTACTTATAATAAAACTATATAAACTCTTGAAAATACAAAGAGATAAACATGTTTATGTTTACAAAGGTCTGTCGCTTATGTATTACTAACAAAGATATCTCGTCAGCTTTGACCAATTACAATTCACCTAACCTTACTTTATTCGACAAACTAAATCAAATTGCGCCAGGACTTGTAAGTATTATATTTTAGTATCTAATATTTTATATTAAATTTATGTGTTTTTAGCTAAAAGTAAATAATAATTTACCGAATGGCATATGCAAAACCTGCATTGTTCAGTTAAACCAAAGTTACAAGTTTCTACAGAGTTGTTTATGTTCGCAAAAAATTCTAGAAAAGTATTTAGAGCAATTACAAAATGGACTATATGCAGAACAAAGTGAAAATTATGAAATTGTAATAAATGCAATAAAATTGGAACAAAATAATGCAACCAACTATATGAATGATATGAATATTGAAGTAACTGATAAAGAATATCATAATACATTTGCGAATTATGAGGAAGAAGCCGTTATTATGGAACAAGAAAATATTGTTGGTGGTAAAGTAGAAGAAACGGATATTAACCGTTATCTTCCAAATGTCAAGACAGAACCAATTGAAGAGGGTTACGCTGACACTATTGATATAGGTATTGATATAAACGTAAAAAGAGAATTGGAATGTCCGAGTGAAGACGTAATCGTATTACTAACTGATATAAAACAAGAAATTACTGAAGAAAATTGCAGTGAAAATAATATTGACGATGATTATTTTACCGAAGTAGATGTTGAACACGAAATTAAAACTGAAGAGCATGAAATTCAAGGTTTTAAATTTTGTGGTTTTAATGCTGCTGAATGTAGATTGGCAAACAAGATTAAAATGAAATATAATTTAGAATTGGAACGCTTGCTAGACAATAAAACACTTAAGACTGATATGGAAAATTCGGAAATTAATAAACAAACTGCTAATAGTAACAATTGTTTTCAACCTGGAACATCTTTTGAGAACAGTCGCAGATGTGAAGAATCTTTCAGTGATGATTCTAATTTGAAAAAATACAGTCAGACACGCACAGAAAAGAAACGGTTCCAATGTAAAATATGTGAAAAAGTTTGGCTAAGGAAATCACATTTGAAAGTACATATACGTACACATACAAAGGAGAAACCTTATAAATGTGAAATTTGTAATAAAAGTTTTAGTCGTACATTCAATTTAAAATTACATATACGTATACATACAAAGGAGAAACCTTATAAATGTGAAATTTGTAATAAGACTTTTACTGATAAAAGCAATTTAAAAGTACATATACGTACACATACAAAGGGGAAACCTTATAAATGTGAAATTTGTAAGAAAAGTTTCAGTCAAAAGGTCAATTTAAAATCACATATGCATACTCATACACAGGAGAAACCTTATAAATGTGAAATATGTAATAAAAGTTTCAGTCAAAAGGTCAATTTAAAATCACATATGCATACTCATACACAGGAGAAACCTTATAAATGTGAAATATGTAATAAAAGTTTTAGTCACAAATGCAGTTTAAAATTACATATGCGTACTCATACACAGGAGAAACCTTATAAATGTGAAATTTGTAAGAAAAGTTTCAGTCAAAAGGTCAATTTAAAATCACATATGCGTACTCATACACAGGAGAAACCTTATAAATGTGAAATATGTAATGAAAGTTTCAATCACAAATGCAATTTAAAATTACATATGCGTACTCATACACAGGAGAAACCTTATAAATGTGAAATTTGTAATAAATGTTTTATTCAAAATCACCATTTAAAATTACATATGCCTACTCATACAAAGGAGAAACCTTATAAATGTGAAATATGTAATAAGAGTTTTAGTCTAAATCACCATTTCAAATATCATATGCTTACACATTCACAGGAGAAACCTTATAAATGTGAAATATGTAATAAAAGGTTTAGTCGAAAGGACACTTTAAAAGTACATATGCGTACTCATTCCCAAAAGAACCTTTAATGTGAAATTTGCAATTAAAACTTTTACTAACAGAATTAAAACAACATTTTTATACACATGTAAGAATAAATCTATTATATTTGTACTTTTATGTTATATGTTAAAATAGTTATGACAAAAAATAATTGTATTTGACAACAACAACAATTGTATTAGAGAATATAAATATTAGTAAAAAATTTATTAAAATTTTGTAAAAAAATGTTTATAAGTTTATTATTTCTTGACTTTTTGTTTTTATGTGTGGTATTCCTATTCAAATATACGTAAACTAAAAATTACAAAAAATATTAGTGCTTTCTAGAATACAGCTAGAGTTGGCAGATACAACCAATCTGGTTGAAACAATGCTCGTTTTTCATCTAATTTTAGCCCCAGTGGTTTTTTATTGAAACTATTCAAAAATCATGGTCATTTAAGAAATATTGTCAAAAAGTATTATTATTAAATAAAAATTAAACATTGTATACCAATTATCAGTTTATATACATGCATTTTTATAAATATATCACAAAATAATTAAAAAAAAAAACTAAAGTATGTCTGGTCTAAAGATAAATAATTATATCTTTTATCAACAGCACTCTAAAGGCACTGTGAATAAATTGTCTAGTAAATTCAATTTACCTAATCTGTTAATAATGGCTGTAAGTACGTATGACGAAATGATTGTGAGAAAAATAATTTTAATTTCACATCTGTTCTTAACGTAATTATTTATTTTTAGAAGCAAAATAGAAACTAATTTCGAACCGACCTATGTGATAAATTTTGTCAATAAAATAATGTAACAAATTAAGAAGTTTTTCTAATATTTTCGACAATAATAAATCAGATTTTGTTTGAATGTTAAACTAATCACTTTGAATTTTTGTAATGTTTTGTAGTAAATATTTTTCTTAAGTTTAACGAATAATTATTTACTTAATTTATACCTATGGCGCAATAATTGTAAGTCGATACTAAGCTTCTAAATCAGGTTTTATTTTGTAAAATTACTATATTTAATGATATAATTATAAATGTGAACAAAATAATTACCGATTCATTTGCTCTAAAAAATTATTTTAGTATGTTTTTAATTTTAAACAAAAAATTTAGAATTGTTTTACGTAATAATTGTAATAGTAAGTTTAAATAAAACAAAACGAAAAAAGTATTAAAATTTAATATAGGTATTCTAAATTAGGTTAACTTAAATGTGGTCTGTTCTCAAAACTTACGGAAAAGGCAATTAAAAAAAAATGTTTTCTTAACAATTTCTAAGCATATAATTTTTTTCGTGCACCTGGTTAAAGAGAGTATTTTACTTACAATTTTCGATGCAATGATTTCCAATTGGTATGATAACAATACATTATCCGAATACATTGTATTTTAAATTAATATTATATTTATTACGACCGGTATATAATTGACAAATTTCTTCATTTAATTTTTTTTTTATATATAATTTGAGAATCCAAACATTCTTTTATAAATTTTCCAAGCATCATTTAATTGGACAGCGCAGTGCAAATACCATTCAGTATCTTAATTCTACAATTCATCAAAAGAGTAAAATATTTAAAAATACTAATGTACATTACAATCAAAACAAATTAGTTCATTCTTACAATTTCTGGAACGATTGCTTCCAATTTATCTATGATAAGTTTGCCATCTGAATCCAGATTAAGTATAGTTAAAGAATACATTTTATTAATTGTACATAATTGGCAATATTGCATAAAACAATCTATGATTAGAAGTAAATTTTCTACCAAAAAAGTCTTCTTGTAATAAGTGAAACACAATAATATTGTATTTGTTTATATTAGAAACTTACCTATAAAACCTCTCATAATGTCAATTGGCCATCTAAATTTTCTGTTAATGTTTCTATTATAGGATCAGTGCCTCTAATTGTCTAATTTATAATTAATTAATTATTTTTTGAAAATTATTATTACGGAATTTTTAAATACGTATTTAACAAGATTATAAGTATATGGACCACTTTGACATTATCCCATAAATACTAAAAAATAAGAATAAAAACTTTAAACCTTTTCAGCAAAAATTGGCAGCACTGTTTCAAAATTTAATTTTGTAATTATTATACATATAAAAAAAAACTATCCCGAAAATTTGTTTTAAATCGTACAAATACTATGCATTAAATAAATTTTTAATAGTTTTTCCGGAAAATTGGCAACATTGTATAATAATTAAATTATTTAATTCTTTCAAACATATATTTATTTGAAACTGGATAAAATGTAGCTAAAATAAAATATTAATACATATATTTTTATAAGTATATTATTGAAATAACACATTGTGTATAAAATTCTTTAGACACAAAGATATTGCTAAGTACATTTATTTCTTAGACATATTGCATATTCATGTATAAAAAACACATTTTTAGACACTGTATAAAGCTGAATTTTTTCAATTTTTAGACACACTGCATATTTATCATAGACTAAGATTAGATACACGAGTATTGCCTATTATATTTCGAGATTAGAAAACAAAAACAAATATTTATGAACAAAAATGGCTTTATTGTTTTTCAAAATATTCTCCATGAAGATCAATACATTTTTTGCGTGCGTTTGAACGAATTTTCGAAGTCCTTTTACCACTTCGATTTAGGTACCTTTAAAACATGCATTTTGTGATCATCAACCGCTTCTTCAGGTGTCGAAAAATGTTGAGCTCGTAATTTACTTTCGATGTGCGATAATAAAAAAAAGTCCTTGGATGCCAAAAAGGAGAATAGGGCGAATGAACCATCACATTGACGTTTTGAGTGCTCAAAAAGTCACTTGTTCGAGCCGAGATGTAATTGTCGTGGTGGAGAATGATTTGTCGTCGGCGATTGATTTTTCTTATTTCTCCGAAGACTTGTATACCATTGTATACCATTCAGAATTGATCGTTTTACGTTACACCAATAATACGTTTGCGACATGTGCAGTTTTTCCGAAAAAACAGGCGACCACTTGCTTCAAAATGCTTTGTGCGCAAAAAAACTTTTGTTGGATGTAATTTATTTTGAAAAACCCACACAGTAGACTGCTGCTTATTTTCGTACTCATCACTCATACGTGTAGATCTACGATCTACGTCACCTGTCACGATGTCATAGACATGTTTTGAAGCACCGCGGTTGTATTTTTTGAGCACTTCTTTTGACCAATTGGCACGAGTCGTTTTTTATAAGTTTATTATTTGAATAATAAATGAACTTATTAAATCTAAATATAATTTTAAAAATATATCATTATTTTACTGAAATTACTAGAAAAATAATAAAAATATATGATTACATTTAGTATTTAGAACTGTAAGTAAATTTTAATGGAAAAACATATTTCAAGTAATACTGGTGCTTGTAGTTTAAATAATTTTTAAAACTATTTAATATTTAAATGCTTTTTTAGTTCTGGGCCCCGCTATGCATATGCATATTGTACAAAGTAATAATTTGTTATAAGTAAAACAGTCCGTAAATTAATCCGAATCATTATTATCATTGTCTTCATCATTCATCATCATCATCAAGTTCTATATTTCAGTTTTTTACCTTAGCACTCATTGTGTATTTTCCTTCTTAATCTCATCAACATCTTCATTATTTCGTTTCTCTTCTTTCACTTCACCGTCAACTGCTTGCGATTTCGTCTGCATGAGAATATCAAGAGGAAAGCGTGTTTATCGATATTATTCATAACATTTTCCTGTTTCCGGACCAGCATCCTGATGATCGATGTTTTTCTGCTGCATACGCACCGCGCCACGTGTAGCAATTGTCGTTAAACTTCATTCACGATTCTTGTCCAAGATATCGGGCTTGGTGCGAATGCTTGCTTGTTCTTTCCTCGAAAATATTAAACACATTAGGTTATAGTATTTGTTTTTTCGCTTAAATCGCCATTAATTTATTTTGATGAACTAATTAAATCATTGGTTAATTTCTTGAATAAAGTAAAATGCATTGACCTTGCAAGGAGATTTGAACTCGGGACATTTTGCTTTCTCAGCAACTAGATCACAACGACAAGATAATAATGCATTTTTATAAATTTTGAATTTAATCCAGTCGAGTATATCAAATTAAATTATTGGCGATTTAAGCAAAAACAAAATAACTATAACCTAATATATAATACGCCATGTGTAATTAAAAATATAATATATCAAACAGATATTAATTGAAAAAAAACCTTTGTATTTCTTAAACTTGAACCGAACCATAATATTTCAAGACTATAGAACCAAAACTTAAAACCGAACCAATCCGAACCTTTTACAATTAATCATATATTATTAACAAGTTCGGAAAATTATTGTACATTTAACATTTTAAATTCATTATTTCATTTTATATTTAGAAGTTTTAAATATTTTTTTAAAATTTATTTTAAATAAAACACTATTTTTAACATAGTAAATCATCTTTCAGAACTTACTATATTAAAATAAAACGGCTTTAGATTGTATTGTTTTGTATTAATATTCAATGTGCTCAACGTACGTCTTCATCAGGAACAAAAGATACAAATGACATTTATAGTAAATAAATAGAACATGGGAACAAGTTACCAGGTAACAAAATACAAATAACTAGATCATAAAATTTATATATTTTTAATTAAGGCAACGATTTAAATATAATTTGACTTTCTTTAATTTTATAAATTAAAATTTATAAATTTTATCATATACTTACTTGTATTTTGTTACCTAGTAACTTGTTATCATGTTCTGTTTATTTTCTATAAATGTTATAAATTTTTGTCGAAACGTCAACTATTAATAAATATTAATAAAGCCGTTTCAGTTTAATCTATTTCTGTTTAAATATGACTTTTATTATATATTTTTTTTATTTTATTTTGTATATTATACATATTATCAAATCAATCAATACAAATGCATCATTTCTTTAATTTATTTCTGATTTGTTAATTACTCATTATTTCGACATTTCTAAGATAAATATTTAAAAGCTAAAATAATTTTGTTATTTAAAAAAAAGCAACAAATGTGTTTTTTTTTTTTGAAAAAAAGAATTTTTTAAAAATTTTCAAAATACGAAAAAATTAAAAAAAAATTATATTATTCTACATAGGATATTATATCTCAGATATTTTTTCTGTACATTAATTATCGTTTTTGTAGAAAATAGAGCCAGTTAAAAAATATACTATTTTTTATTTTATATAAATCAATTAATAATATTAAATTTATTATTGAATTATTAATTGAACATTGATTATGTAATTTTCCGAACACTCAGTTACAATAAATATAAGTTGTATTAAACGAATAAATTCAATATTAAGTTTAACATGTTTTGTATTTGAGCTACGTGTCTGAACAAAGCAATTAGAACCGTGTGAATTAACGTTAATTCAATTTTATGATCATGCAGCGGTAATTGATTCAATATATGATTATCTAATAATGAAAAAAATATTTGAAATACGGATTTTGCGTATAGTTTTATTCATTAATACATTGAAATATTTTCTTGTCCTAACCTAACCTACCCATCACCCCTCCGTTAAGTGTTAAAGAAAAAAAGAAAAAAATGAATACGCTTTTTTTAAAGACATTCTTAATATTCATAATATTAATTTAATTTAATTCGATTTCATTTGGTTATTCGATAAATTGTTTTTCGATGAATTGGTACTTCGGTGAATTTGTTTTCGATGAATTATTTTCGGTGAACGGTTTTCGGTGAATTGTCCGGATACCGATTTGGAATGTGTAATGCAGACAAAGCTATATCAATATCAATCTTACTTTTAATTTGAATATTCTAAATTTATTTTAAGTTTATACTGTTTGCACGACTTAAAATAAATTTTCAGGATAGATTCTTTTTTATACATAATAATTTTAAAACCTAATTTCTGTGCGCAGCTAGAACTTTTGGTAAAAAATATAATATTTTAATTCGTATTTCTTAGTATTTATGTGATAATGTCAATATCTAATACAGATATTAGATAAACAACATAATCTACGTAAAAGGTTATTCAAAGAAATTATTGACATTAAAATCCAAATTATATATTAATAACAGAAGGCGTAGAAGGTCATATTTTATTTTCGATTTTTACATGATTTATTTCTCTTGATTGTGGTGAAAAAAAATTGTCAAATTTGAGTTTTTACTGTATATTGTTGACGTATTTTGTGGTCTAGTATTTTATTAAAATTACATTGCAATTTTTAATTATTTAATTAAAAGTAATACGAGTAGAAATATGCATATTATTACAAATAAAATATTATTAAATTATAATAAATTAAATAAATAAATAAATTTATTAATAAATTAAAAAAAATAAATAAATAATTGAATAAATATTTATTTCATTATACAACACAACTCGCAACAAAAAAATGTCAGTTTGTGTCTCGCATTTTCTAAGTAAAATCATTTATACATACATACATACACAATCACGCCATGTACCCAAAAGGGTGTGGCACAAACTCTTTTCATCATTCCGAAATCAGTCGCCTCCAAACATTCCTACCCAAACAAGCAACTTTCGCTTCATCCACATTCATAATTCCTCTCATACATGCTCTTCTATTCCTACTACTTGGAAACTTTCGCTCACGCAAAACACTCTCAATCATACCTCTCCAACCACTCATCGGACGTCCACGCAAACGTATACCATCAAAATCATTCAAATAAATCTTTTTAATCAAACGTTCATTAGACACTTGCTCAAAATGTCCGAACCATCTTAACTGACTAACGCCAACTTTTGCTACAACATTTTTTCGATTTCACACTCATCATACACTAATCTATTTCGTACCCGATCTCTCCTATTTACACCACATCTCCCACGTAAAAATCTCATTTTCACAGCAGTCATTTTCCGTTTATGCTTTTGCAGCCAAACCCAGCATTCACTACCATACATCAACGTAGGTACCAAAACTGCATTGTATATACTAAAACGAGCTTCTTTGGAAACATTTACATTCTTAGCAAAAGTTCCCAAAGCACCCAAAACTTGACAACCAGCATTTATTCTCTTTTCAATTTCACGATCAAAACAGCCATCCTTAGATAATAAACTACCCAAATACACAAATTTATCTACCTTCTCTAAACGTGCACCTTAAATATATACATTACATTCAGTCGTCAAGTCACCCTTCTCAAAAACTAAAACTTTGCACTTATCAATAACATTCAACACAAGATTCCTATCTTTACCAACAACATTAATTCTATCAATCATCCTTCTCAGTTGTTCTTCAGATTCAGCCAAAACAACCAGGTCATCAGCAAACGCTAAAGCAAGAACAACACAATCACCTATTTGTATACCATCATTACCAAAGAAAGCTTTCCGAAGAAGAACATCCATATATAAATTAAATAGCCAAAGAGACATTACACAGCCCTGTGTTACGCCAACATCTATAATCTATAATATTATAATAAAATTTATAATTAGTTTTTTCTTTCTTTCTTTCTGTTTTTTCTCTCTCATAAGCACTGCTTTTCCATATCTATCTATTATGTGTTAAATTTATTTGTTTATTTATTACACAATAAATTAAAATCAATAATATTCTTATATTATGAAACAAAATATGAAGCATACAGCTATTTAAGTAATTTATTGTTACTATTTATATATTATTATTATTTCATAAATACAGACAAACTTCTACATAACTAAAATTTTCATTAACACTCTAAAATTACTATTATTATTATTATTATTATTATTATTATTATTCGTTTTTTTTTCACACCACCTCAACTTGGCTGAGTTACCCAGGTGATCGGGGTAACGGATTTCTTACAACCCAGAGATAAAGTGAGGTTGTGGTGGACTGATTTAGTATCCGAGATCTGACCTAGATCTTAAGGATACTAAATGGTCTTCCTAATAATGTGTGCAGTGCCCAATATTGCTGTTTTTTGTAGTGACTGGATCAATTTACCATTGCAGCCAGGTATAGCTCCCAAGTACTTTGGTAAGTTATTATTATTATTATTATTATTATTATTATTATGTGTTTTATGTTTCACAGGTTTTACCTGGTATTTGTTGCTATGTTGCACTCAGATGCAAACCATGCATCTCAGAGTTTGGTAATAAATATAAATTATTATTATTATTATTATTATTATTATTATTATTAAAATAAAAATAAACACACAACTCTTGGTTTTTTGTTTCAAAATTATTATTTTATTAATACGATGTACATTTCGGCTTATTAGGCCATCATCAGGTGACGAAAATGTAATACAAAAAATTATACATTTCTAACTATATATACTAATACTTAAACTAAAACATAATTGTATTAGGGACCTAAAATGGTTTTAGCAGTGGGGATGAAAATAAGTCGGTTTGTTCATTTATTAAGATTTTATTATCAGCCAAGGCTGTTTGTATTTCCATCGCTTCTAAGAAATTCATTCTAAGACCCTTGTCGCAAATATGCAATACTTCCATATCCTCAATAAAACATTTGTGTCCTAGATCTAAACAATGTTTGGCTACATTTGAGTCGGTTTTTTCCAGCCTAACCGACCTAATGTGTTCGTTAAAACGTGTCTGAAAAGCTCTTCCTGTCTGACCGAGGTAAATAGCCGAGCAATTACTGCAATTTATTTTATAAATACCGGATTGGTTGAGAATATTTTTATTAGTTATTTTATTATTTACTATTGAATTTTTTAGTTTGTTTTTGTTATAAAATGCAGAAACAATATTTTTTGATTTTAATTGGTTTGCAATTTTTAAACTTGTACTACCGACATATGCTATTTTTCTATAATTTATTTCTTCTTTTGTTTCTGTTTTACCATTGTATAATGAGTGTACATTTTTATTTTTTAACTTTCGCTTTAACATGTTATCTACTATAGATGTACTATACCCGTTATTTTTCGCAATTAATTTTATAATATTTAATTCATTTTTAAAATCTATTTTATCTAATGGAATATTTATTAATCTATGTATCAAACTATGGAACACTGACAATTTTATATTTAGAGGATGACTAGAATCAAATGGTATTACTGTATCTGTTTGTGTTGGTTTACGGTAGATTTTAAATTTTAAATTGTTATTTTCACGTCTGATATTTAAATCTAAAAAATTTATAGATGCATTATCTTCTTTTTCAATTGTAAAATTTATGTTATTATCTAAGGAATTAATAATTATTAAGAATTGATTGAGTTGTCTCTCTGTTCCAGTCCATAGACACAAAATATCATCTACGTATCTGAACCATTTTAAAACACATTTAGTTAGAGGTTGATTGGAGGCAAATAACAATTTTTCTAAATTGTCCATAAAAATATCCGCTAACAAAGGAGAAAGGGGAGAACCCATTGGGAGCCCATCATTTTGTTGATAAAAATTATCATTAAAATTAAAGTAATTTTGATTAAGACATAATTGTAATAAATTAATTAATTCTGTTTTATGTCCGCTATTTGATATATTATTGTTTAAAATCTGTTTTAATGAATTTAAAGGCACCGATGTAAATAAGCTTGTAACATCAAAAGACACTAATTTACAATTGTTAGGTACTGTAATATCTTTAATTTTACCAACTAATTCTAAGCTATTTTTTATTGTATATTGTGGTTTAAAATCTAAATACTCCGGTATATAACTAAAAAATTCAATAGTAAATAATAAAATAACTAATAAAAATATTCTCAACCAATCCGGTATTTATAAAATAAATTGCAGTAATTGCTCAGCTATTTACCTCGGTCAGACAGGAAGAGCTTTTCAGACACGTTTTAACGAACACATTAGGTCGGTTAGGCTGGAAAAAACCGACTCAAATGTAGCCAAACATTGTTTAGATCTAGGACACAAATGTTTTATTGAGGATATGGAAGTATTGCATATTTGCGACAAGGGTCTTAGAATGAATTTCTTAGAAGCGATGGAAATACAAACAGCCTTGGCTGATAATAAAATCTTAATAAATGAACAAACCGACTTATTTTCATCCCCACTGCTAAAACCATTTTAGGTCCCTAATACAATTATGTTTTAGTTTAAGTATTAGTATATATAGTTAGAAATGTATAATTTTTTGTATTACATTTTCGTCACCTGATGATGGCCTAATAAGCCGAAATGTACATCGTATTAATAAAATAATAATTTTGAAACAAAAAACCAAGAGTTGTGTGTTTATTTTTATTTTAATTTTAATTATGTTTCAACAAGTGCCTACAGCCGTGTCCATCCAAATTATTATTATTATTATTATTATTATTATTATTATTATTATTATTATTATTTTTCTCTAGAAATATCTAGGATGGGGTGCGACTAAGGTAGGTACGGTCAATGAGACAAGTACTTTTCCTATTTTTCTTCTTTAAATATTTCGTATGTTTAATACTTTCCTAACGATTGATGTAGTTCCCAATATCGCTATTTTTTGGAGGATTTTGTATGTATTGTATTTTATGTCCAGGGCATCAAGAGATTTTCTAAGCGAAGTTGGGATTTCTCCTGTTGCTCCAACCACGATTGGAATAACATGGACTTTTTCTTGTCCTCAGATGTTTTGAATTTCTTGGGCAAGTGGCTGGTACTTTGTGATTTTATTTGTGTACCCTTTTTCCAATTAGAATACAAAAAGAATTAAAAAAAAAACAAAAGAAAGTTTTTGTCTTAGCGAGGCTTCGATCTAGTAATCTTCAGGCTCCGACGAGGACTCTGATTCCAGCATCCTACCACAGAGCTATAAAAGATTATACTATTGTATATATAATATATAATATAGTAAGAGGGGGAGTTTTCTACAATAAAATAAAAATTAAAATTATACCTATAAATAATAAACAAACAGAAACAAGTTATTAGCTAACAAAATTTAACTCAACTAGATTATAAAATTTTACAAGTTATTAATTAAAGAGATCCAGATTTTATTTAAATCAGTGCCTTCACACTTTATCTATTTAGCTAAATTCCTATTTCTTATTTTATCAATATACTGTGAATATACTCTTTTATTTTAATATTGTTAGTTCGGGAAGATTTTTTTTTTTACTATGTTACAAAAATTATTATTATTATTATTATTAATTATATGTATGTTTCAAATATGACATTACATTATTTTTCTTTTACTTAGTTATATTATTAAATTAAAGTTTTATTTATATTTCTCAATATACTATGATTACGTACATACCGTATAAGTATATCTGTAGATAAGAAATAACAGTTATATAACGTAATTTTTATTAATTTTTTTTTCTTTTTAAATATATTTATACTAAACATATTTTTATTATTTACATTAGATATTTTATCCTATTTTTATTTTTACATATTTCTATTATACTTATTTTTTATTTAATTACAAAAATTTGATATAATTTAAAACATTCTCAGATTCTAGTATTACTTTAGCCAATTTGAAATTGGTTTTCTGCTCTATAATTATATTTAGCATTTGGTATTAATTTTTTTCGAAAACATACATCTATATTGAATGCATTTTCAGGTTTTTCAAAAACATTTTACAATCTATTGTTTTTATATTATTTAAAAGGTAAAATATCAAAACACATTACTATATTATTCGTTTCAAAAATTTCATTTTTCTATTCGGTTTAATTCGATATATACCTACACAACATGAAAAGTGGTCAAATTTGGATCTAAAATTTGGAAAAAAATTATCTACTGCTAAAACATCAGCAAAAGCTAAGAAATCATCTTTGACAAAATCAGCTGCTGCTGTTAAAACTAAATCTACAAAATCAAAATCACCGTCAAAAGCTAAGAGAACAATTAAATCACCTGTTAAGAAACCAAAATCACCAAAACCGAAAACTACTAAACCAAAAACAATTAAGAAAAAAGTTTCTTCTCCAAAGAAGAAATAATTTCTCTAATTTATCATATACATAATGCCTCTATCTATATATAAAAACAATAATGGTATCTTTAGAAACCACAAATTAAATTGCATTAAAAAATTTTTTTCACATATTTTTTAAAATACCTAAATGTTTTTAATAATAAATAATATCTAAAATAAATTATACCTATATTCTCTCTTTTTAGTTTATTTTTTTTTTATTTTATTTAATTTCGTGACGTACTTTTGGGTATGGCACAAAAGTTTGGCGTTTGAGTTGCCTCGGGCGCCAAACGGATCGGATAGATTTGTCGAAGATTAATATTAAGGGTAAATAAATACAAGAATAACATACGATGCTGTGTCTGATTTATTGAAGTGACTTGGAGATACACTCAACTCTGTATCAGTGTCCACAAAACACTACACGACGTGTTGCGCAATGGTTACTTAGATGTGAGTGATTTTAGCTAAACGACGAAATTTGTCTCGTGGCCTAGCATGTCGTGGTACGATTATTGGAAAATCGACGTTCGGCGTCGCGGCGGATTTCGACGGCTAAAATGCGATCGGATATGCTACATGTACACCCAACGGCTTTGGGTGGTGTAATATGTAATTCTAAAGATTTTGACACATCGACGCTTGGCGTCGCGGCGGTGATCGCGTAGGTGAGTCGAGGACGTTTTACGCGCTCCACTAGATGCCTCTCCCAACTCAGCGAAGTCGAGGTACTTCTCTAGTGGGATAGGTCGCGACGTAACTAGAAACGTAACGTAGACGCCTGTTGTTATGACTTAGGCTAGTTTCTGAGGATGGTACGTCGCGTCGCGTCGGTCTCTCAACTCGTATGAGCCGAGGATGCTCTCGGAAACAGATCTCTACTCCAATGTGGATCGCGATAAAAATGTTGCAACCTGATGGACAAACGGAAAACGGAAATAATAATCAAAAATAGAACAATGATTCTCACCTTGTTTCGGCGGTTGCTTTTTCTCGGTTCGGATTTATCGGCTCTCAGTTTAACTGAGGATATATTACACTTGAAACAGATGTAATAGTTAATAGAAGTGTCTTTATCGTGAAACGGCTGCGGTTTTTATAGTAAATCGTTACTTGACGCATTTAGACAAGTTTTACGAAGTCTTTTTCACTAGAAAACCGAAAGTAACGTGTCGTTAATTCATTTTTAGTTATAAAATGTAACAGATATTAGCATAAAAATATTAATTAATTAAAACTATAATAAGTTACACATAGTCATGTAAATGGTAAATCTTAGATTAGTTAGTGATAAACATGTATATGTAAGTGCGCTAGAAAAAATCGCTCATGTAACCACGTATATTTATATGAAACAACAAAAATCATTTGCAAAGAAAGTTCTCGTCCGATCACTGCACTCAAGCAGCTTTGGGCGCAGTTAGTACTTGGATGGGTGACCGCCTGGGAACACCGCGTGTCGTTGACATTTTTTAATTTTAATTAGAAAAAAAATAATAATAAAAAAACTACAATTATTATATCTACAAAGTTTCTAAATATTTGTTATATGTTGCTTGATAATGCAATTGAAATTGTTTAAAACAATCGTAAATTATTTATTTATATATATATATATATATATATATATATATATATATATATATATATATATATATATATATATATATTTATGTGTGTGTGCATGTGTAACAAAAATGTAAATATTTAGCACTATAATAAATAATTATGAGAAACCAAACCGCCCATGAACCATATGGGTATTGTAAATGGACTGCAAACAGGCTAAGCGATATAGTTAATCTATGGTAAAAAAGCAAATACTTCTTAAAAAATCATTCATAGATAGCACTACTAGAAATCAAATTACAGTTTTTTTTTTATCGACAGCACAATTTGATTTACAAATAGTTCAAACATTACCATATAGATGACACTGTAAGATCATTGTTCGAAATAGTTGGCCAGTTGAATGTTGTGTTATAAATTTTCAAATACATATTGATTTTTATAGTAATTAAAAAACATTATTCTACATACAACATTTATATTTGATTTTAAATAATAATCATGTAAAAAAGTGACAAATTATATTTAAAGTAATTGTTTACATTGACGGTCCTTCTTATACTAGTGATTTTACACAAAATTCATCTGGCCAACTGGATTCGTGTCAAATTTTTATAAGTTAACCTCTAATACTATCGTTTACAATATTTTTATATTTTACTTTTTATAAGAAGCTTTTTTGGTAGAAATTTTAATTTTAATCATGAATAAGTTTATGCACCATTGTCAATTATGTATAAGTGACAAAAATGTATTGTTCACTATACTTGATCTGGATTCAGATGGCAAACGTTTCGTAGATAAATTGGAAGCAATTATGCCAAAAATTGTAAGAATGAAATAATTTGTTTTGATTGTATCTGAATCTTTTACTTTCCTTATTTTAGGTAGATTGCAAGATCAAATTACCGAATGGTATTTGTACAATTTGCTCTGTTCGATTGAATGATGCTTATCAATTTATAAAACAATGTTTCAATTCTCAAATAATATTAAAACAACATTTAAATGGAAAACTTTGTCGATTATGTGCTGGTGGTGATAATATAACATTTACTTTAACTACAATGGATACGGATAATGTATTGTTATCATACAAATTGGAAACAATTGCATCGGAAATTGTAAGTAAAATACTAGCTTTAACCAGGTCCACGAAGCGAAATTATATGCTTAGAAATGGATAAGTAATCATTTATTTATTGTCTCTTCCATAATTTTTGAGAACAGACAAATTTAACTTAACCTAATTTAGAGTATTTCAAATTTTAATACGTTTGTTGGTTTTGTTTAATTAAAACTTATGTAAAATAAGTTTTAATTTGAAGACATGCACATTTACAATAAAAATTACATAAAACAATTATTATTTTATTAGGTTTACTTATAATAAGTTTATTAATTATTATAATATGTTTTTGCTAAACTAAAATTTGTTTCTGCAAGAGTAGTTGGAAATAGCTATTATGAGAAAAAATATTGTTGTCTGTTTTCATGCTCGTAAAAATTTCGTCTTGTATTTTAATTATTTGTTACTTCATAAGCAAGTAACGTACGTATTCACACAGCTTGTAGTGGGATTTAGATCTCACAAATAAATCAAATATTAGTAAAATATCATAGGGACTAGGTGTTATTAGTAGAAATATATTTCTTTATTAAGATCCCTTTAAACCGGTAATTTTTATTATATGTAATATATAATTTTAATTTATATTTTAGCTGGAATGTACTGAGAAGTTATCGAATTGTATTTGCTCAATTTGCTCTGTTCGATTAAATGAAACGTATAAATTTGTAGAAAAATGTTTTAAATCGCAAGAAATTTTAAAGCGATATTCAAAACAACAATTGCAAAATAGTAAAGTCATGGAACACGAATTTAAAATTGAAAGCAAAATTAAAGAAGAGAATATTTATGAAGAATACATTAAACTAGATTTGGAAACTGACATAAACATTAAAGTTGAAGAAAATTTAGAATCACAAAATAATACAAATGTTGATGCTGTTTGTATGAAAGAAGAAGCTATTACTGAAGATTACATTGAAGAAGTAAAATTGAAAACTGATACGAATATTAAATTTGAAGAAAGTTTGAAATCAGAATCTTTAGATTTACATTCAGAAATAATAATTAAGGAAGAATATTCGGATTTTGAGAATGAAATCGATATAAAACATTGGCAAGCTAGTAGAGATTCGAAGAAAAATAATATTTTCAGCTCGGAAGAAAATGATGAATCTGTAAAAAAAAAAGAAAATCTCATAAATGTACATTATGTGAGAAAACTTTTACTGATAGTGGAAAATTAAAAAAAAAAAAATCATACAAAGAAGAAACCTTATAAATGTGAAATGTGAGAAAACTTTTACTGTAAGGTAAAACTTAAAAGTACATATCCGTTCTCATACAAAGGAGAAACCCAATGAATGCGAAATTGAAAATTTTTCCTCAGAGTAGAAATTTAAAAGAAACATATTTGTATTCATATTGTAGCGATTTAATTTTTGTAGTTCTCTTTTTATTAATGATTAATTTAAATATTGTTAAGCCTCATTCAGATTGCTCTTGCCCTAGTGAAATCAGTGTTATGTTTTATCGCAGACCTAGTAGTTCTGAACCAAACTACATGTAAGCTTATAGGAATACATTGCAAATTGAAAAAATTTCAAAATTTATTAGCAAATTTTGTTTTATCGCAGCCAAAGTCTGACCCAACCAAGGTTTTTTTAACTAAAATTCACTTATGATTTAAGACAAAACAATCAGATTTCGCAGTAACATGAGATAGCGATGTATATCAGTTTTTATGTAAGAAATTTCAAATTTATAATATGTAAATAAGCAGTTTGGAACATAAAATTAATATTATTTTGAAGACGCGTATTAAATGTACTAAAAATAACATTTATTTTAGACACATCGGAAGAAAAATTAGCGAAAACCAAGAAGATGGTAATTTCATCTTATCAATTTGTAAAATTATATTTCTGTCTTATACTATTCTAAATGTTTCCAAATAATTATACAAGTCTTATTTTGTATAATCATAAATTATTTTTAATAAATATTTAACACAACAAAACAACTTAAACTGACACAAAAAAAGATACGCTATTAAAGATAACCTATAACTGTTTAGCATATATACAACGTAAATAGAAATATCAGAAATGATTTCTAAGAGCATTTAAATTGTTATCACTGCACAGGCGTAACTGAAAATTCATTTAGATATACAGGCAATCTGAATGGTCAAGTTTTTGCGCTGTGCTAAATCATGAAACCGAAACTAAATCGTAAAACTGTTTTGGCAGTCTGAATGAAGTTTTATTTTAAATACAATTTGTCAGTATCTGGTTTTACATGATTATTATTTTAAATTTAATTAAAATGTTAAGTCTTATTCAGACTGCCGTTTTAGTTTTACGCAGAACTACAAGAATTTGACCAATCCAAACACTTGACATAGTTTTAGGTTTTTACACCTAGTGTTTGGATTGGTCAAATTCTTGTGTTTGTGCGTAAAACTGAAACGGCAGTCTGAATTAGACTTTATGTACAATAATGTTGTTAATTTCTATAAAAATCAACATGTAGTTGATAATGGGGTCGTTGCGCTCATTTTTTTTTTTTTTTTTAATGAAAAATATATATTTAGACAATTACATATATATAGATATTAATGTTAAATTATTTGTATTTAATTAGAAAAAAATTATTGAAGTCGAAGGTCAAATTCAAATTTTGAAATTTGTGACGTCAACCATTCTAGAGTACCATCTTGTGGCTAAATCAAAAACTAGTCGATTCTATTAGCAATATCAAAAACATATACGTCGGCTAACGCCTCCGATACCTATAATAATAATATATATAATAATAAATAAATATGTAATTATAATAATAATAATAAAATGTATAATAATAATAAAATATATAATAATAATAATAAAATATATATAATGTCCACTATTACATTATTAATATCAAGTGCACTTTTAACAAAAGCAACACTCTACCAGTAGCTGTCATTTGACATTTCTAATAAGTTGTGTGCGATAGAAAGAGATAAATACAGATATCTGACAATAGGTTGTCCTTGTCTAATCTGAAAAAGGTTGACGTCATAAGCGTTGTGGAGATTCTGTGGCGCGTAAAAAACGCTATTTTTCCTAATTTTTTTTAAAAATACTGTAATCGTTTTTGAATTAAAAAAATGTGTTTTGGCCTTGTTTTTATATAATCTTTTAATATTTATTATTGAAAATAGTAAATTTGATTGAGCGCAACGACCCCATTTATAACACACTATGAAATGACAATAAACCTTGTTTATGCGTTCCTAATATAATTATAAATTGAAATTTTTAGTCTTCATTGTGACAAGAAGATAATAAAATAGTTTGTTGATATATTTTAATGTAACGATGACGGCATTTACCCAAATTAATTTTATATATTTTTCATTTTATATTAATTTTATTATTATTAAATATGTAAACTAGATTAAATATTATTTATAATAAAATTCAAATTAATAAATAAATCAATATTATTATGTAATATGCGTTTACCAATTGTTTATTTAATAATATGAATAAAATGTTTTTTCTTCAAGCGTATCATAAGAGTTTGTACTGGGTGTCCAATTTTAAGCTTTCCAGAAGAATATCTCGAAATGAAACACCTATTTTTTATTGCAAATTCGGAAAGAGCTTAAAAAAACTATGTAAACATTTAAAGATCTAACATCGCCAGAAAATGCAAAACTCACTTTCACTAGTAATATCAAACAAAATAAAAAATTTTGTATTTCGAAAATCATATGGCAATATTATAAAATTTAATTTTGATGTACATGGTACCTAGTAAAATACTAAATAAAACTGTTAATACTAAATCATTAGAGAAAATTCATTTAGGTGAATTAAAACCAATCCAATTAAAACATTCTTAATCGCATGCTAATAATATTGTTATTGTAATATTAGTAATAATTATACTAATTTGTATTTTTGTTAGAATAATTAAAATTTGTAAAAAGAAGTATGATACGCAAACAAATGATAATATAAAATAAGAGATAGTTTCATCTATCGCGGGAGGAATTCTATGTATAATGTTACCGCCACCCAAGGCATTAGAGATAAGGCACATCTTACGTTACACACTTATCATATTTCTTTATGAGAAACTATCACGTTCTCACACTATGTAGAAGAAGTTAGAATTTATGTACTCATCTATTTGTACAGACGTATATATTTGTCGTTCTTGTAAAATTTTAATACAAATTTTTAAATATAATTTCCTCGATAGATTATTTATATATATTATTTTTTTTTATGTAACTTATTATTGGCTTATTTAATAAAAGGTCAAATATGTGAATATGTTTTATTTGTACCATATCTTTTCATTCTTTTATAACAAACATTAATTTAACATTTTTTTACATACAAAAAAATAAAACATAACTTTTCAAAAACATAGGAAAAATAGCATTACACCAAAATAGTTCACATTTTTCAATTAAATCTAAACAATAATTTTTATCAAATTGAACTTGCACGCAATCGTAACTTTTATTTCTTGTAAAAATTTGTATTTGCTACACAAAATAGACATTTCTTTTTATTTAATAAAAATATTGCAACTGCGCTTCAAATTTTTTTCGTATTTTCCCAGTTGCATCAATATAATTTAAATGCTAATTATATAAAATTGTATGCAAATATATTTACAAAATATAGTAGGTACAGACAGGGTTAGACTGGCCCACCGGGGCACCGGGCTATCCCCGGTGGGCCGTTATCATTATGGGCTTTGACCGGCGATTGTCAAAAAATTAAGTTTTACAAAAATTTAAAAACAGATTATCAAAAAAACAACGATATGTATTGAATGACGATATATATAAATGACGTTTATTGGTTAGATCCTAATAACTTTCCCAAAATCAATAGTGGTAATATACGCGATAAAACTTCCGAATTAATCCGATGACGGACAAACTGAAACCGGAGAAGATGAAATCAATGTAACAAACTATAGTAGTATTTGTAGAAATTGCATTGTCTGTTGTTTTCCAGTTTTACAAAAATTTAATCTCGGCACACTGACATACGTTAAATTATTCATTGCATATAAATTAATGCCAATATTATCTTCCACTCAAGTATCATGCGAACGAACATTTTCGAATTTAAAGTACATTTTAAACAGATTGCGAAATTGTTTAAATCAGGATAATTTCAAGTAGCTTTCATGCTCATGTCATACGAGAAGGATATTTTGGAAAAATTAGGTAATGAAGATATCATTACAAACATTTTCGCAAAAAGTAATTTATTAAATCGTCTTTTAACTTAGATTTAAATAAAAAAATATATTTAATTTTACATGTGTCATTTTTACAATTCATCTTAATTTTTCTGTAATGTCATTTCCATGTTTATTATAGAATATATGCTGACTGTGGACTCAACGCCGACCGCCTACCAGAGACACAACATCGATCGTGAACACAACGCCAACGCCTTACTAGGGACACTAATTTCTATTTTAAAATTAATGTTTGTGTATCTTCCATCAAATATGAACAATTTTTCTAGTTTTAATTCTTTTTATTATATGTAATACTATAAAATCTAAATAAACTATAAATTAAATTGTTAATAAGTAATTTTAAATAAACAAGAAATTCTTTCAAAAGTGAAGTTAGAATAAGTACTAGCCGAAGATCTGTTGAATTAGAGAATTAAAACAAGAATCTTTTTCTTTACTATTTATTTTAATTGTTTACTATTCATTAATGTATGAGTGCATTTTATTTATATTCTATATTTCAGGTGATTTAGTACAAACATTTTTTTTTGCCCCTCGCCTGTTTAGTGGTGGCAGCAAACAAACTATCAGAAATGGTTTTTACAACATCCAAAATTTCACTGAATGGATCAGCTTTCCTTTTGTTACACCTACAAAAAAATATGTAACAAACATTATAAAATATAAATTTCAAATTATTTGTTTTTCCAGATATATTATAATAAAATAAAATCAAATGTTATTTAGCTTTTGGCTAATAAATTACATTGTGATACATATTTATATAATTTAAAATTTACAGGAAATTTACAAATTTATAATAATATTTACATTATTTATCAAGTTAACTTTATTTAAGTATTTTTTTTTATTTCAAACTTAAAAGTTTTACATTTTTTAAACATTAAATATATGTCGGTAATTTATTCTATTCAAGTAATCTATTGTAAAATATATTGTTAGTAGTACTACTTTTGGTTTTTTTTTTTTTTTAGTAAAATAAAAATAATTATCTGCATTTCTAACATGATAATTATTCACAAAACTATTAAATTTCAGATTGTCAGTTAAATACTACGGAAGCAAACCATGTTGTATTTTAAATATAAAAATCATTGCAAACATTACTAAGAAAAAATTAATATTAATTAAGCATTTTAGTTTTATTAACATATTGGTTATTTGTTTTTATTTAAGTTGTTC
This sequence comes from Clivina fossor, assembly GCA_963966155.1. Taxonomy (NCBI): domain Eukaryota; kingdom Metazoa; phylum Arthropoda; class Insecta; order Coleoptera; family Carabidae; genus Clivina; species Clivina fossor. Next base: position 68,727 of record CAWYQG010000108.1, on the reverse strand, counting down.
AATATTTCGGCATCTCCGATTCCATCTTTAAAAACAATTTTAATTACAAATATCAGTTTTTTTTATTGATACACCAATACAATTTATAATCAACTAAAAACATATGTAAATTGCAACTAATTATGGCAACTGCGATGTCATAATTACAAACAACTTAAACAAAACAAAGAAAATTGTGATTGACATATGAGTTATTATTTTAATTTATTGTAAAATAGGTTTTTAGCATACGTAGGTTCTGTTGATGTTGACTGTGTGACTGTAATAAGTTCTTCCATAATTATTTCTTGATCCATATCAAAATGGAAAACATCTATTTGTTCAGTTTGTGGCGAGGCAAGTGTTAGTTCCGGAGACGCATCGAAATCTAACGATTTGGAACTGCCTGAACTAGTACATGATGCATGACGTAGTACTTCTTTTTGTTTATGAACTGATGTCATGGTTAAAGTTCTAAGATTAAAACAATAATAGTTTTACAAGATATTTTTTATAACTGAAGTGATTATTTTTTAAACTTATTACTTTTCGAAAATGATATAATTATTTTATTGCTTATTTAATAAATTCGAACAAAACCAATAATTTGACCAAAAAGAAAATATTTGAACGGAATGCAACATACAGCGGTAGCGACTTTTAAAATCTTGTTTTGTTTTAATAATTGGTAGTTAAAATTTGTAAATATAAATTGATGCCAAGTAATAGGTAATCAATGAGTAATTTTTTAAAAATAAAAAGATATTATGCTTAATTAAGTCAAAATGCATTTTTTCAAAATAAAACTTACTTTCTTTTTATAAAACATGTTTCAAAAACTGCTACGTTTTTTAAAAAGTCCCGTTACTATCCTTCATTTTCGAATTTTTAAATCATGATATTTCAAACAGGGTTACAAACCGTTATATTTTTTGTTCCGGTTAAATTAAAAAAATACATATATCAGTTTGGTTTCGGGTTTTGTTCCGGCAAAATTAATGGTTTTTTTCGGTTTTCGGTTCAGTTCTGAGTGATTAATTTTTAAATTTTTTCAATATTTTTATGTAAAAACTTATTTTCTATCATAATTTAGAACATATAATTCTTACTTTTATAATTAGCATACTACATAAATTGTTACAATAATATAATATAATTAATATTAATTATTAATTAATTAAAGGTATAATAATATAATTGGAAGTATATAATATATGATAATAATATAATTTATTATTCGAAACTTATATGTATAATTTGATGTATGTTTTAATTATATAAAAATAAAATAACATATGTTAACGTAACAAATTTTTATATACAGGATTTTTATTTATTTATAATTAGAAAAAGTGAAAATTACCTGTAATTAATAAAATATTTTCCAATGTATTTTCATTTAAATTATTAAAGATTATTAAAAGCAAAGACCCGTAGTCCCACCTTTTTGTTTATGAAAAAGTGCTTTTATTATTTGAAAAATAAAAATTAGCTCTAATTATTAAAATATTTTCCAATGTATTTTCATTTAAACTATTAAAGATTATTAAACGTTATTACTAAAAGTTTTGAAACTGATAATTATTTTTAATTTATTCAATATGCCATTCGAAATAGGTGTTGAACTTAGAACAATAAACATTTCTACTAAAAATCTATGTTGTATTTAATTTAAAATAAAAACTCATACCTATAACAGATACAATAAATTTTAAAAAATTATTACATAATATGAATATAAAAATTCTCAAATTCTTAATTTTAATATCTATCGTACATAAATTAATGTATAAATTAAATAATTAAAATGTTTGGTTAAATTTTATTGTAGTGTAGGTATACGCCATGTAGTAAACTGTTGTAAGTATATCAAGTTTGTTTTTTTAATGTAAATAAAAATTTCAAAACTAATAAAAATATTTACACATAAAATAAAAAGCATGTAATGTAAATTTTGTCGCAACATGTACTTTTTAAACTCCGTTTATAAAGACATAGCTTATTAAAATTGTCCAGAATCCTACGAAAGGAATGATTTATTTGATTTAGTTCTCTTCTAATAATTTTAGCTATATAGCTAATACAATGTTCTAAAATATAGACAATAATCGCAGATGTTTTACATATCACATTTGCTTAAATCATTTAGCACAAAAAAAATTACACAATAGACCGTGATTTTCAAATTAAATTATGTTTACAAAATTATATACCTTTAAAGATTGGAATTAATATATCAAAATTCCACAGTTTTAAAACGTTTTTACTTTCTTCGGCTGCCATTAATTGAATAATTAAAAATTTTTTATTTACTCTCCGTTTACGTCGAATGATGCACAAGAACTGACTTGTATCAATATGTAAAATGACGCGTATTAAAAAATATTAGGTATAATTTATATTACAGTACAAATTATATACGTATCATCCGAAGCACCTGTGTGTTTTAAAATGTATTCTCGATATTTATCATGAATATATATGTGTAGCATTTAAAATTGTTCATACTTTTTGTCAATATCTATTTTGCTATTTTCCAGATACACACAGCTTGATTTAACATATCAAGTTTAATATAAATATATAATTGCACCTAATATCTAACATTTTTATATTGACAAAACTGATATTATTGCCTAATAAAATGTTGCTATTATAAAAATCTTAGCAATACGTGCATAACAATCTATTTTTCTCTGTGTATGAATTAATAGTATATTATCCTTTGGAAATGATTTAAAAAGTATTTATCTAAATACTTGGCAGCTGCTTGTAGCAATGATTGTAAACAGATATCAATAAAAAAAACAAACAGACATATTCGTATATTTTTATGGTACCAAGTATTTCATGAATAGAAAAAGATATATTATTTAAATCGACACGACTAACAAAGTACACACCAAACTAATTACATTTCTGTTGCCTTTCGAAGTATTTTATTGAACCACTAGAGGAACATAATTATAGTTATGTATGGCACTTAACAACTTATGTTTCAGATATGGAAATGTCCATATGTTTGGGCGTTCTAGAAGAGTATTACACAGTGGAACCTTGGTATACGACCTTAATTCGTTCCTGATGTTTGGACTTATACCGAATAGAACGTATACCAAACCAACATTTCCCATAAGAAATAATGTAAAAATGATTAATCCGTTCTCATGTAAAAAAAAAACTCCTCTTGATATGGTATATTAAAGGGGTTGTAAAATATTTTTTTAGTTTTCTGTTGCTTTTCGTTTGCGTTTTTACAATTCATTATTAAATTTTACTTAAAAATAAAAATCAGAAGAAACTTAACAAAGTTATAGACCGTGGCACCGCGAAGGTCTAGTACACAGAATGAGCAGTAGATCAACTAACCAACGACTCTCCTCATTAGAAATTACATAGTTTCAAAATGAAGTCAATATAAATTCGTGAATAGTGTAGATATCTCAAAGTACTATTTGTTCATAGATGGCGTGTACAATTGAATTAAGTCGTATACCGAACAAAAGTCGTATATCGAGTAAAATTTGTTTCGCCCAAACAGGACCTATTTCGAATTGGACGTATTCTAAAGCAGACGTATACCGAGGTACACCACTGTAGTACAAATTCAAAATTATTGGAAAGAAAAAAGAGGATGATTAATATATACATCGTTTTTGATTAATCGCATTACGTAAACCTGATGAAGAACAAGAATTTGGGATTTAGCAGCGAAGTACTAGGCCAAGAAAATATTATTAATATATTAATGAATAAAACTATACACAAAATCTGTAATTCAAATATTTTTGCAGTATGTGAGGACATATTGAATCAATTACCACTGCATGAACATAGAGTGCAATCAATTAAGCTTATACCATTATTTTAAAATACAAATACATAATCTAACTCAATCCATAACTTTCACAAATGAACGAAATCGACATCATTATATAAAAATGGTACATTTTAAAAATCAATAATTTAATAACTGTATTTATATTAGAACTGAGTATTAGTAGAATAATGTTTATATTAATATTTTTGTAATATTAAGCATATTATAAAGTTTATAAATATCAAACAACTTATTTGATTGATATTATTTAAATATTTTATATATAATATTTTTAACTTATGATATATATGTATATTAATTAATGTAATTAAGTAACAAACATTTTGTTATTTGTTTGTCTGTATTATGTATAAAAATGTATACTTTTCATATACTTTCACAATCTACATTACGTAAACAATAAATATTTCACTAAATATAAAGGACAATTTTTGTTTATCTTCAGTACAGTTTTTGTTTGTGACAGTTTAAGTTGTTTTGTTTAAATATATCTGACGAAGAATTTATGATTATACAGGATGATACCTGTACAATCATTTGAAAAATACGAATGCCAAACAGAACATTTTACAAGTTTATAAGATATATTCGCCATCTACTTTGTTTTCGTTAATTTTTCTTCTAATGTGTCTAAAATGAATGTTATTTTAATATATTAAATACGCGTTTTAAAAATATTAATTTTATTTTCCAAACTGCTTATTTACATACAATTTGACGTTTCTTTCATAAAAATACACATAGATCGCTATCTCATTGTACTGCGAAATCTAATTAGCCGTTCTAAAAACATAAGTGAATTTTAGTTAAAACTTTGGCTGCGATGAAACAAAATTTGCTATTGAAACCAAATCCGTGCATTTGAAATATATTCTTATAAGATCACATGTTGTTTGGTTCAGAACTACTAGCTCTGTGCTAAAAGATTACACTGATTTCGCTAGCAAAAAAGCAGTCTAAGTGGGGCTTAACAAAATTTAAAAATTAATCATTAATAAACAAAAGAACACTATAAATACGAATATGGTTTTTATTTCTACTCTGAGGAAAAGTTTTTAATTTGGCATTCATCAGGTTTCTTCTTTGCATGAGACCGGACATGTTGCTTTAAATGACCACTCCACATAAAAGTTCTCTCACATATCTCGCATTTATAAGGTTTCTCATTTGTATGTGTACGAAAATGCACTTTCAAATTTCCACTTCGAGTAAATGTTTTCTCACATATTTCGCATTTATAAGGTCTCTCATTTGTATGTATACGAATATGATCTTTTAAATGTCCGCTTTGAGTAAATGTTTTCTCACATATTTCGCATTTATTAGGTCTCTCATTTGTATGTATACGAATATGATCTTTTAAATTTCCACTTTGAGTAAATGTTTTTTCACATATTTTGCATTTATAAGGTCTCTCATTTGTATGTATACGAATATGTGATTTTAAAGTTCCACTTTTAATAAAAGTTTTTTCACATATTTCGCATTTATAAGGTTTCTCATTCGTATGTATACGAATATGTAATTTTAAAGTTCCACTTCGAGTAAAAGTTTTCTCACATATTTCGCATTTATAAGGTCTCTCATTTGTATGTATACGAATATGATCTTTTAAATGTCCGCTTTGAGTAAATGTTTTCTCACATATTTCGCATTTATTAGGTCTCTCATTTGTATGTATACGAATATGATCTTTTAAATTTCCACTTTGAGTAAATGTTTTTTCACATATTTTGCATTTATAAGGTCTCTCATTTGTATGTATACGAATATGTGATTTTAAAGTTCCACTTTTAATAAAAGTTTTTTCACATATTTCGCATTTATAAGGTTTCTCATTCGTATGTATACGAATATGTAATTTTAAAGTTCCACTTCGAGTAAAAGTTTTCTCACATATTTCGCATTTATAAGGTCTCTCATTTGTATGTATACGAATATGATCTTTTAAATGTCCACTTAGAGTAAATGTTTTCTCACATATTTCGCATTTATAAGGTCTCTCATTTGTATGTATACGAATATGATCTTTTAAATGTCCGCTTTGAGTAAATGTTTTCTCACATATTTCGCATTTATTAGGTATCTCATTTGTATGTATACGAATATGTTCTTTTAACTGTCCACTTCCAGTAAATGTTTTTTCACATATTTTGCATTTATAAGGTCTCTCATTTGTATGTATACGAATATGAACTTTTAAAGATCCATTTTGAGTACTGCTTTTTTACATATTTTGCACTTATAAGGTTTCGCCGTTGTATGAGAACGGATATGTTTCCTTAATTTTCCACTATCAGTAAAAGTTTTCTCACATAATGTACCTTTATGAGAATTTCTTTTCTTTACAGATTCATCATTTTCTTCCGAGCTGAAAATATTATTTTTCTTCAAATCTCTACTAGGTTGCCAATGTTTTATATCGATTTCATTCTCAAAATCCGAATATTCTTCTTTAATTATTATTTCTGAATGTAAATCTAAAGATTCTGATTTCAAACTTTCTTCAAATTTAATATTTGTATCAGTTTCCAATTCTACTTCTTCAATGTAATCTTCAGTGATAGCTTCTTCTTTCATACAAACAGCATCAACATTTGTATTATTTTGTGATTCTAAACTTTCTTCAACTTTAATGTTTATGTCAGTTTCCAAATCTAGTTTAATGTATTCTTCATCAATATTCTCTTTTTTAAATTCGCTTTTATTTTTAATTTCGTTTCCTATAACTTTATTATTTTGCGATTGTTGTTTTGCATTTCGCTTTAAAATTTCTTGCGATTTAAAACAATTTTCTACAAATTTATACGTTTCATTTAAACGAACAGAACAAATTGAGCAAATACAATCCGATAACTTCTCAGTACATTCCAGCTAAAAGTATAAATAAAATCTCTAATTTAAAGGCAGCTTAATAAAGAAATATATTTCTACTAATAACCTAAGTCCCTAAGATTTTTAACTAATATTTGATTAATTTGAGAGATCAAAATTCCATTATAAACTGTACAGGTACGTTACTTATTTATGGGGTAGCAAATGTATGATTAATAATAACCAGCACATAATTAAAAATGCAAGACTAAATTTTTACCAGCCTGAACACAGACAATAACATTTTTCTCATAATAGCTATTCCCAACTACTCTTGCAGAAACAAATTTTAGCTTAACAAAAACATATTATAATAATTAATAAACTTATTATAAGTAAACCTAATTAAATAATAGTTTTATATTATTTTTATTGTAAATGTACATGTATTCAAATTACAACTTGTTTTAGATAAATTCATTTAATCGAACAGAACAAACTGAGCAAATACAATTCGATACTTCTCAATACATTCCAGCTAAAATATAAATTAAAATTATATATTACATATAATAAAAATCTCCGGATTAAAGGGATCTCAATAAAGAAAATTATTTCTACTAATTACACCTAGTCCCTATGATATTTTACTAATATTTGATTTATTTGTGAGATCTAAATCCCACTACAAGCTGTGTGAATACGTACGTTACTTGCTTATGAAGTAACAAATGATTAAAAATACAAAACGAAATTTTTACCAGCCTGAAAACAGACAACAATATTTTTTCTCATAATAGCTATTCTCAACTACTCTTGCAGAAACAAATTTTAGTTTAGCAACAACATATTATAATAATTAATAAACTTATTATAAGTAAACCTAATAAAATAATAATTGTTTTATGTAATTTTTATTGTAAATGTACATGTATTCAAATTAAAACTTATTTTACATAAGTTTTAGTTAAATAAAACCAACAAACCTATTAAAATTTGAAATACTCTAAATTAGGTTAAATTAAATTTGTCTGTTCTCAAAAATTATGGATGAGACAATAAATAAATGATTACTTATCAATTTCTAAGCATATAATTTCGTTTCGTGGACCTGGTTAAAGCTAGTATTTTACTTACAATTTCCGACGCAATAACTTCCAATTTGTATGATAACAATACATTATCCGTATCCATTGTAGTTAAAGTAAATGTTATATTATCACCACCAGCACATAGTCGACAAAGTTCTTTATTTAAATATTGTTTTAATATTATTTGAGAATTGAAACATTGTTTTATAAATTTATAAGCTTCATTCAACTGAACAGCGCAGATTGTACAAATACCATTCGGTAATTTGATCTTGCAATCTACCTAAAATAAGAAAAGTAAAAGATTCAGAAACAATAATGCATATTACAATTAAAACAAATTATTTCATTCTTACAAGTTCTGGCATAATTGCTTCCAATTTATCCACAAAACGTTTGCCATCTGAATCCAGATCAAGTATAGTGAACAATACATTTTTGTCTCTTATACAAAATTGACAATGGTGCATAAACTTATTCATGATTAAAATTAAATTTTCTACCAAAAAAATGCTTCTTATAATAAGTAAAATATAAAAATATTGTAATTGATAGTATTAGAGGTTAACTTATAAAAATCTGACACGAATCCAGTTGGCCAGATGAATTTTGTGTAAAATTACTAGTATAAGAAAAAGAATAAATAGCTGCGTATTTAATTTTACAATTTTTTCCTTAATTGCTACTTAATCTAGGTTCTAGCTATTTGTCTAAATAAAATTTAAATAAATGAAAAAAATAGAAAGGTAAGTAATCATTCTGCAGCTAAAGTCAATAAAATTGAATGAACTTTACCCACAGGACCGTCAATGTAAACAATTACTTTAAATATAATTTGTCACTTTTTTTTACATGAATATTATTTAAAATCAAATCTAAATATTGTATGTAGAATAATGTTTTTTACTTACTATAAAAATCAATATGTATTTGAAAATTTATAACACAACATTCAATTGGCCAACTATTTCGAACAATGATCTTGCAGTGTCATCTGTATGATAATATTTGAACTATTTGCAAATCGAATTGTGCTGTCGATAGAAAAGAAACCTGTAATTTGATTACTAGTAGTGCTATTTATATGTTAATGATTTGTAAATCGAACTGTGCTGTCGATAGAAAAGAAAACTGTAATTTGATTACTAGTATGGACTATTTTTAAACAAGTATTGCCATTTTTACATTCTTCTGATCACAACGAAATCTGAGAAGTCCACTTGGTATTAGGAACACATGAATAAAGTTGAAAATAACTAAATGTCACTTTATGTTGAAGATTTATTTTTACTACTTTGACTGCAATAAAAAAGTGGTATAGGGTTTGGTACGGTGTCTATAACATTTTAAAAAGAAAAATTGTATATAGAAATCCTTCATATAGCCTCTAGATGACGAATCTGAACTTAGTTTATGTGAGTGTATGGATATGCGTCGTCAGCTCGCTCGCTCGGTCGTAAGTCAAAGTTTTGTGGCCGCAACTCCTCCTAGACGGTTCAACCAATTTAAATAAAATTTTCATAAATTTGTCTAGTGCCCAAGATGGTCATATGGTTTTGGTTTTTTCCAGTGATGCCAACTTACCGAGAAAAAAATTACTAAAGTTTTTAAAAATTCATATTGGCTACGTTATTTATCCGATTTTGATCAAATTTTCAGAAAAGATTTCCCTAATGCTTCCATTAATTATATAATTTTATTAATGTCCAGTGTTGCCAACTTTCCGAGAAAAAAATTAGTAAAGTTTTAAAAAATTTATTATTGCCATGTTATTTAACCGATTTTACTCAAATTTTCACAAAAGATTCTCCCAGTATTCATGTAATTTATCTAATTTTAACAAAATACAGTGTTGCCAACTTTCCGAGAAAAAAATTTACTAAATTTTTTAAAAATTTACTAAATTTTTTAAAAATTTATTATGATCACTTTATTTAACCGATTTTAATCAAATTTTCATAAAAGATTTTCCTAGTGTCTAAATAAATTATGTTGTATTAACAAAATACAGTGTTGCCAACTTATCGAGAAAAAAAAACATAAATTTAAAAAAAAAGTTTATTGTGGTTAAATTATTTATTCGTTTTTGATTAACTTTTCCTCGAAAGTTTCTCCTAGTGCCCACATAAATTATAATATTATTAAAATACAGTGTGTTGCCAACTTTCCGAGAAATGTCAAAGTGGTCTATATATATATATATATATATATATATATATATATATATATATATATATATATATATATATATATATATATATGTCGAAGTAGATAAATATTAACAATAACCAATATTTCAAATATTACAATATTTTAACTATAACAAAAATACAACAGTCACGTGGCAATCCCGACATCCAGCTCGATCGCACATACACAACTTAATGATCTCATACCCCCTTGCTCTAATATTTCGGCTTCATTGTTTAGTCTCAATTCGTTATCGCTTATAATAACATAACTTTGTTTATATCCACTTCTTCGATCGAGTGGTGTCGGTTCTGCCAGCAAAACGCGCCGTCAGCACGCATGCTTACGCATCCATTTGTTATGATAAATTCATAAACACAATATACGGAGTGATCCATATAAATTAACATACAGGACGATCCACATATATAGGGTAATTCCCGACATATATATATATATATATACATATATATATGGGTTTACCCATATACTTTTAATCTTGTTAAAATCAAACTACATTTTAAATGTAATAGATTGCAAAATTGTTTAAATCGGGATATTTTCGACGCTTTTATGCTCATGGTAATGCAAAAAGGATATTTTGGTAAAAATTAGATAATGAAGAGACATCATTAAAAACAAAATCCGAAAGGAATTATTTATTAAATCGTCTTTTAATTTAGATTTAAATAAAAAATTATATTTAATTTTATATGTGTCATACAATTTATTGATCTTTATCTGTAATGTCATTTCCATGTAAATTATAATTAAACAAGATTAGAAGTAGATATGGGTAAACCCATATATAGAACACTTTGACATTTCTCGGAAAGTTGACCGAACACAATATCTTTAATAAAATTATAATTTATGTGGGCACTAGGAGATACTTTCCTCAAAAATTTGATCAAAATCGAATAAATAATGTAGCCACAATGAATTTTTTTTAAAAATTTGATTTTTATTCCCGATAAGTTGGCAACACTGTAGTTTGTTAAAATTACGTAAATTATATGATTACTAGGAGAATCTTTTGTAAAAATTTGAGTAAAATCGGTTAAATAATATGGTCATAATATATTTTTTAAAAATTTAGTAATTTTTTTCTCGGAAAGTTGGCTACACTGAATATTAATAAAATTATATAATTAATGGGAGCATTAGAGAAATCTTTTCTGAAAATTGATCAAAATCGGGTAAATGATGTAGCCAGTATAAATTTTTAAAAATTTTATTATTATTTTTCTCGGAAAGTTGGCATTACTGGAAAAAAGCAATACCATATGACCATCTTGGGCACTAGACAAATTTATCCTGAAAATTACATTAAAATCGGTTGAACCGTCTAGGAGGAGTTGCGGCCACAAAATTTTGACTTACGACCGAGCGAGCGAGCTGACGACGCATACACATACACCCACTTATAAACTAAGTTTAGATTCGTCTGATCTAGAGGCTATATCAAAGATTTCTATACAAATTTTTATTTTTGCTAATGTTACAGACACCGTGCCAAACGCTATACCACTTTTTCCTTGCAGTCAAAGTGGGTAAAAAAAAAATCCGAAAAGGGTTTTTTATTAAATCGTTTTTTAATTTAGATTTAAATAATAGTATATTATGTAACGAGCAAATAATGGCACCTATAATGTACGAGGATGTTGTTTAGTCCACGAGCGTAGCGAGGGGAATAAAACATCCTCGTAGGCATTATTTGCAAGTCAAATACTATACTTTATCTACAACTGCTTATATATTTTTAATATTGTACTCACTTATTCAAATCTATGATGTTAACAACAACTAACTAACTAACTAAAACTGTCATTTTATTACTTTGACTGATAACTGCTGCCATTTGGCGTAGAGATATTTAGTTTGTTGATGTTGCCTAGCAACGAAGCGTGCGTACGGAAATCAAGTTAATAAAAATCGTTTCTTTATTTCCCTTGGTTAATAATGACCAATATTTTATTAACCTTGGTTAATAAAGACTAGTATTTTATTTACCACGGGGCTATAAAGACTAATATTATTTATCTAATTTTATATATATATATATATATATATATATATATATATATATATATATATATATATATAATGACCATATAACAAAGCAGTTGTAGATAAAATATTTTATTATAAAAATACATTTGAAAAAAATAATAATAATAATAACAGACTTTCTTAGGTAACATATATAGTTAATAAAATAATTATAATATATTTTCGAGAATCCAAGGAGCGAACGCTGAAACTCTTGTATAAACACCAGGAAAAGTTTTCGATCCGCATCCAATACCAGCAGATACGATACCAATTAGGACAAATGTGCCATCTTCTTCAGCGACCAGGGGAGCACCTGAATCCCCCTGGAAATAATTTAAGAAGCAATACAGTAATGTATATATTGATACGGAGCACGTTTAGAGAAGGTAGATGAGGAGATGTGTATTTGGGTAGTTTGCTGTCTATAGATCGTGAAATTAAAAGGAGAGTAAATGCTGCTGGTTGTAAAGTGCTTTAGGTGCTTTAGTGAGTGTTGTGATATTGTGAATAATTTAAGCAATACAGTTAAGAATCGAATGTTTCTAAACGATTTCGTCATCACAATGAACTAATTTTAAATTAGTTACAAATTGAACAAGATTAGAAGTATATGGGTAAACCCATATATATATATATATATATATATATATATATATATATATATATATATATATAGACCACTTCGACATTATCACATAAATGATTAGAAATAGGAATAAAACAATTTTTCACCGAAAGTTGCGGCAACATTGTATTTTGCTAATATATAATATTATAGGCGCTAAGAATATCTTCTGTAAAAATTTGATTAAAATCTGATAAATAATGCAGGCATAACAAATTTTTAGAAAATTATTAATTTTTTTTCGGAAAGTTGGCAACACCGTATTTTAATAAAATTATAATTTATGTGGGCACTAGGAGAAACTTTTTTGAAAATTTGATCAAAATCGGATAAATAATGTAGCCATAATGAATTTTTTTCAGTTTTAGTATTTTTTTTCTCGATAAGTTGGCAACACTGTATTTTGTTAAAATTGCATAATTTATGTGGGCACCAGGAGAATCTTTATTGAAAATTTGATTAAAATCGGTTAAATAAATCACAATAAATTTTTAAAAATTTTAGTAATTTTTTTCTCAGAAAGTTGGCAACACTGTATTTTATTAAAATTACGAAATTTATGTGGGCACTAGGGAAATCTTTCCTGAAAATTTGATCAAAATCGGATAAATAATGTAGCCACAATGAATTTTTAAAAACTTTAGTATTTTTTTTTGTCGGAAAGTTGGCATCACTGGAAAAAAAAATTACATGACCATCTTGAGCATTAGGTAAATTTATCCTGAAAATTTCATTGAAATCGGTTGAACCCCGTCTAGGAGGAGTTGCGATCACAAATTTTTGACTTACGACCGAGCGAGCGAGCTGACGACGCACATTCATACACCCACTTATAAACTAAGTTCAGGTTCGTCATCTAGGGACTATATGAAGGATTTCTATAGACAATTTTTTTGGTTTTTTTGCTAATGTTCCAGACACCGTACGCGCACGCTATACCACTTTTCCTTGCAGTGGTAAACCTTTCTTACCTGGCACGCGTCTTTGCCGCCATCTTCATCGCCTGCGCATAATTGCGTATCGAGAATCCCTCTCGGGAAATTCCTTTTCGATGCTTGCGTTCTCGAATATTGTCTATCGCAATAGGAATTATTGAATACTTTTACTGTTACTTCCTGAAGAATACTGCTTGCTTGATTTGCTGCAACAATTTATATGCATGTTTATGTTTATGTTTATTTATGTTTATTTATGTTTATGTTTATTTATGTTTATGTCACACGTAGCAAAATTTATATTTATGTTTAACAACAATTTTTAGGAGAGATCGGGTACGAAATACGACTAGTGTATGATGAGTGTGAAATTGCGAAAAAATGTTGTAGCAAAAGTTGATGTTAGTAAGTTAAGATGGTTCGGACATGTTGAGCGAATGCGTCTAATTAACGTTTGCTGTTTAAAAGATTTATTTGAATGATTTTGATGGTATACGTTTGACCAGTGGATCAGTCCGATGAGTAGTTGGAGTGGTGGTATGATTGAGAGAGTGGCTTGCGTGAGCGAAAGTTTCCAAGTAGTAGGGATAAAAGAATATGCGATGAGAGGAGGAATTATGAATGTGGATGAAGCGAAAGTTGCTTGTTTGCGGATAGGAATGTTTGGAGGCGACTGATTTCTCGGGATGATGAAAAGAGTTTGTGCCACACCCTGCTATGTAACAATTTTTTGGCTAAACTTTACTTTACAGCAGTGCTGGATTGTGGCCCACCGGGATACTGGGAATATCCCGGTGGGCCCACAATATATTTAAGTGTTTTTTTTTTTTTTAATGAAATGAAATTAAATTTTTACAATTTTTACAATAATCGAGTTATTGATATAATGAAAGAAAAAAGTCAAATATTTAAAAAAGTTGTTTACATACATACACAATCACGCCATGTACCCAAAAGGGTGTGGCACAAACTCTTTCATCATTCCAAAATCAGTCGCCTCCAAACATTCCTATCCGCAAACAAGCAACTTTCGCTTTATTCACATTCATAATTCCTCTCATTCATGCTCTTTTATTCCTACTATTTGGAAACTTTCGCTCACGCAAGCCACTCTCCCTCAATCATACACCACTCCCACTACTCATCGGACGTCCACCAGCAAATGTATACCATCAAAATCATTCAAATAAATCTTTTTAACAGCAAAAGTTTATTAGACGCATTCGCTCAACATGTCTCCGAACCATCTTAACTGACTAACACCAACTTTTGCTACAACATTTTTTTTTCGCAATTTCACATTCATCATACACTAATCGTATTTCGTACCCGATCTCTTCTATTTACAGCATATTCTCCCCCAAGTAAAAATCTCATTTCGCACAGCAGTCATTTTCCGTTTATGCTTAACTTAGGCACCGAAAACTGCATTGTATATACTCAAACAAAACCGTGTTGTAGAAGGGGTTACCTCACTAAAATTTTCCGATTTACATACATACATACATACATACACAATCACGCCATGTACCCTAGCAGGGTGTGGCACAAACTCTTTTCATCATTCCGAGAAATCAGTCGCCTCCAAACATATTCCTATCCGCAAACAAGCAACTTTTGCACTTTCATCCACATTCATAATTCCTCTCATACATGCTCTTGCATTCCTATTACTTGGAAACTTTCGTTCACGCAAGCCACTCTCTCAACCATACCACCACTCCAACTACTCATCGAACGTCCACCTACAAACGTATACCACCAAAATCATTAAAATGCATCTTTTTAACAGCAAACGTTCATTAGACGCATTCGCTCAACATGTCCGAACCAGATCTTAACTGACTAACACCAACTTTTACTACAACATTTTTTTTTCCGCAATTTCACACTCATCAGACACTAATCGGTATTTCGTACCCGATCTCTCCTATTTACAAATGTGTATAATCTAACCTAACATAATTTAGGTACATAACCTTAAAGTAAAGTTTCGGCCATTTTTGTTTTGTTGTAATTCTTACCGAAACCCAATTGTCCCCAACCAGTAAGCAATGCTACTGGCGTTCCTCCGCTATTTGATGTTTTGCTGGATAAACAAATTGGACGTGCAAATGATGTAAATTGTACAGCGTCATCCAAAAATAAAAGCGCAAGATCATTATATAAAATCGGTGATCGATAAAGTGGATGAGATAATGTAGTCGATATTGAGATTTCTTGTAGATTTAAATTACCGCCATTTTTTTTCACTGCTAAATCGATTTCTCCTATACGAATCATGTTGGCTTTTCTAGAACAGAAATTTATTAAAAGTTGGTGTTAGTCAGTTAAGATGGTTCGGATGGTTCGGTTTTTTTAACGTGGGATAAGTGGTGTAACTATAGGAGAGATCGGGTACGAAATACGATTAGTGTATGATGAGTGTAAAATTGCGAAGAAAATGTTGTAGCAAAAGTTGGTGTAGTCAGTTAAGATGGTTCGGAGCCATGTTGAGCGAATGCGTCTAATGAACGTTTGCTGTTAGAAAGATTTATTTGAATGATAGCTAGAAACTTTTCAAGGGGGGGTTAATAATATTAATCAATAAAGATAATCTTGTGAAAAACAGACATAATCTTGTGAAAAACTTTATAATCTTGTAAAAAACAGTCATAACCTTGTGAAAAACAGACATAACCTTGTGAAAAACAATCATAACCTTGTGAAAAACAGACATAACCTTGTGAGAAACAATCATGTCATAACCTTGTGAAAAACAGACATAACCTTGTGAAAAACAGACATAATCTTGTTCGAAACTTCATAATCTTGTAAAAAACAGTCATAACCTTGTAAAAAAACAGTCATAACCTTGTGAAAAACAGACATAATCTTGTGAAAAACTTCATAATCTTGTAAAAAACAGTCATAATCTTGTAAAAAACAGACATAATCTTGTAAAAAAAAACAGTCATAATCTTGTAAAAAACAGTCATAACCTTGTGAAAAACAGACATAATCTTGTGAAAAACAGACATAATCTTGTGAAAAACAGACATAACCTTGTTCTTAGGGAGGGTGGGGGTTTAACCCCCCCTAACACCCCCTGGCTACGCCACTGGCTAGGCAACATCAACAAACTAAATATCTCTACGCCAGATGGCAGCAGTCAGCAGTCAGTCAAAGTAATAAAATGACAGTTGTAGTTAGTTAGTTAGTTAGTTGTTGTTAACTGATCATAGATTTGAATAAGTAAGTACAATATTAAAAATATATAAGCAGTTGTAGATAAAGTATAGTATTTGACTTGCAAATAATGCCTACGAGGATGTTTTATTCCCCTCGCTACGCTCGTGGACTAAACAACATTCTCGTACATTATAGGTGCCATTATTTGCTCGTTAAATAATATACTATTACCTTCTTGATATGCAATGTGCAGCTGTTAGTACAGTCTTTTCGCCAACTAAAGCGCCCCCGCAATACCAATCAATCGAATCATTCGATGATTTTTCACCAATGGCTACCATCCATGGAAATCCAATTCCCCCAGAAACCGAAATTCCACCAATAATAGCTTCCGAATATTCGCTAGACTTTCGTCTACCATCGCATTTCATTGGTTGATTTTGGAATTTGTTGGTACCTATTGGAGGAATATCAAACACATTATTGAAATATTACGTAGTGACTTTTTACTACTTTGACTGCAAAGAAAAAGTGGTATAGTGTTTGGTACGGTGTCTGTAACATTAACAAAAAAAAAATAAAAAAATTGTATAGAAATCCTTCATATAGCCTGTAGATGACGAATCTGAAATTAGTTTATAAGTGGGTGTATGGATGTGCGTCGTCAGCTCGCTTACTCGGTCGTAAGTCAAAATTTTGTGGCCGCAACTCCTCCTAGACGGTTCAACCGATTTTAATGAAATTTTCAGGATAAATTTATCTAGTACCCAAGATGGTCATGTGATTTTGTTTTTTTCCAGTGATGCCAACTTTCCGAGAAAAAAATTACTAAAGTTTTTAAAAATTCATATTGGCTACGTTATTTATTCGATTTTGATCAAATTTTCAGAAAAGATTTCCCTAATGCTCCCATTAATTATATAATTTTATTAATATTCAGTGTTGCCAACTTTCCGAGAAAAAAATTACAAAAGTTTTAAAAAATTTATTGTGGCTACATTATTTATTCGATTTTGATCAAATTTTCAGGGAAGATTTGCCTAGTGCCTACATAAATTACGTAATTTTAATATAATACAGTGATGCCAACTTTCCGAGAAAAAAAATACTAAAGTTTTTAAAAATTCATTGTGGCTAGAATATTTATCCGATTTTGGTGAAATTTTCAGGAAAGATTCCCCTAGTACCCACATACATTTCGTAATTTTAATAAAATAGAGTGTTGCCAGCTTTCTGAAAAAAAAAATGACTAATTTTTTAAAAATTTATTATGACCACGTTATTTAACCGATTTTAATCAAATTTTTACTAAAGATTCTCCTGGTGCCCGCATAAATTATGCAATTTTAACAAACTACAGTGTTACCAACTTATCGAGAAAAAAATTACTAAAATTTAAAAAAATTCATTTTAACTACATTAATTATCCGATTTTGATCAAATTTTCAGAAAAGTTTCTCCAAGTGCCCACTTAAATTATAATTTTATTAAAATACGGTATTGCCAACTTTCCGAAGTAAAAAAAAGAATAATTTTCTAAAAATTTGTTATGCCCGCATTATTTATCCGATTTTAATCGAAATTTTTACAGAAGATACTTTTAGCGCCTATAATATTATATATTAG
The DNA here is from genome assembly GCA_963966155.1 of Clivina fossor. Classification (NCBI taxonomy): domain Eukaryota; kingdom Metazoa; phylum Arthropoda; class Insecta; order Coleoptera; family Carabidae; genus Clivina; species Clivina fossor. Next base: position 50,400 of record CAWYQG010000108.1, on the reverse strand, counting down.
CAACTTTTGGTAAAAAAAAATTTTATTCCTATATCTTATCATTTATGTAATAATGTCATGGGTAAACCCATATACTTCTAATCTTGTATTTACCTTTTGGTTTCTCGCAACAAATATACGCCTGATTTTCCTCCAATCGACAGAATCCAGGATGATATAAATTAATCCTTGGTGGATTTTTGCATTCACCTATCGGCAAACATTCGTACTTCTTCTGCACACATATCGCTAACTTTGCAGGATAATAGAAATATGGTTTAAAGTCTGGATCAGCAGGATAATGTCCTAGCGAATTATATCGTTCCTGAATTTCAGTTGTTGGCGAGAAATTTACCGATTTTGTTGACCGTTTTTCTCGGTTGTCTTCATCAGTAGCCGGTTTTTCTCGGTTGTCTTCATCAGTATCCGGTTTTTTGAAACGGACATCTAATTGGCCAAGACCGTAATCGAGTGTTGTTGATGTTGTTGTTGCAATTGTTGGATTAGTTGGTTGTTTGGTTGTTAGGTGAACTGTAGGCCTGTGATTGTTTGTTGCAAAACATAAAAACAAAAAAAAAAGCTAATACTGATTTGGTTTGCGTTTTCGGTTCAAAGCTCTGCTTTTAATCAAACGTTTATTAGACATTTTTTGATTAAAATGGCCGAATTATTTTAACTGATTAACACCAACTTTTGCAAATAATATTTTTACCAGGGATTCAAACCGTTATATTTTTCATTTCGGTTTAATTAAAATAAAATTATATATATATATATATATATATATATATATATATATATATATATATATATATATATATATATATATATATATATACATACCGGGTGTTCGTTCGTTAAGTTCGTATGGGCGTTTAACAAGTAATTTCGATAAATTGCGATATACTACTTTCTCGAGTAAAATTCGAAAAAATACTTAGAATATTTTTCGATAGGGCATGAAAGGTTTTATTATTTGGTTTCAGTTTTAATTTGTTAGCATGTGCCGTTTGGGCACTAGAATTTTTCTTTGATTTTTTGTTTTTATTTTTTTTTCTCAAAAACTGGAAGGTGTAGGAAAATACGCATGGTATGCAAAAATGCGGAATAATGAGTACGATAATTGAGTGAAAAAATCATTATTCTAAAATGCATCGTTTAGTAGAAAAAAATTAAAAACTGAATTTTTGAAATTTTTTTAAGGGGGTACATTTTTTTCAAAATTTGCTCAAAAAAATCTGAAAAAATTCATTAAAATAAAAAAAAAATTAGCTACATAATAACTAAGTAACTTTTTTCTCTAATTCATTCTGGTTTGGCAAGAAAGAAAAAAACCAATGAAAATGCAAAAAATATTAATTTTCAATAATTTTTCCTGCCAAACCAGTATGGGATAGAGAAAAAAGTTACTTAGTTGTTATGTAGCTAATTTTTTTCTCTATTATAATAAATTTTTTCAGATTTTTTGAGCAAATTTTAAAAAAAGTCTTATTTTGAAAATATCCCAAGAGTATAAGAAATTTTCAAAAATTCAGTTTTTTCTACTAAACAATGCATCCTCGAAAAATGGTTTCTTTACTCAATTATCGTACTCATTATTCCGCATTTGCTCATACCATGCTTATTTCCCTACACCTCATAGTTTTTGAGAAAAAAATAAAAACCAAAAAATCGAAAAAAAATTCTAGCGCCCAAACAGCACATGCTAGCATAATAAAACTAAAATCAAATTATAGAATTTTTTATGCCCTATCGAAAACTATTCTAAGTATTTCTTCGAATTTAACTCGAGAAAGAAGTATATCGCAAATTATTGAAACTGCATGTTAAACGCCCATACGAACTTAACGAACAAACACCCGGTATATATATATATATATATATAAATAAATTAATATATATAAATAAACGTTACACCAATTACGCCTGCCGTGCAGGCAACCAACGTTACACCAGTTATATGTATTTATATTAAATTGTATATATATATATATATATATATATATATATATATATATATATATATATGTATATAATATACATATATACATATATACATATATATATATAGTACAAAAATTTAACGGGATACGGTATTTGGGTTGAAAAATTTTTTTATAAAAATGCAAGCATTTACAATTCTATCAATTTATTGTACATTCCAATATTTCGCCAGCAATTTGTGGCTTCTTCAGGGAGACACTAAAAATAATTTTATAATTTTACAATTTTACAATTATGTATAAAACAAGAAATAATTTAATGTGAACTATAGGTGAGAAATCTTACATGTATGATCAGAACACTATAAATGCTATTGTATAATATTTGAATGTTTAGAGTTGATTAATATTCCATATTTTCATCGTCCAACGTAAAATGTACACATTTAATCACAAAACTTATAAATAATCAAATAATCAAATACAGTTATTAAAATATATTGTTGTAAAAGTCAGTAGTTAAAAAAATAAATAAATAAATATAATAAAATTGTTAAATAAATAAATAATAAAATACAGTCAAATAATAAAAAAATAATACTATGTGTAAAGCTGAGTTAAAATTTTTTTGAATAAAGCCTAGATTTTACAAACACAAAAACTCAATGTTCGGTACTGTAATTAAAAATTTTTAAATTAATGCGAGAGCGCAAGTCTATTTTTGAATTTTTTTGATCGGCAAGTTATTAGTTCATTGACCTGAGACACAGAATTTGAAGTTAGCGCAATTATTTAAAACAAAACAACCTAAGAATAAGAAGACATATTTTGTATTGATGTTTTATCCATTTGCATTATGTTGGCATAACTAGCGATTGAGTTTCTAATATCAGATTTGTTATTAATTACACATTCTTTATTTTTTGTTATATGATATGATTCTAATCAAAGTCTTTTGAAATAATTATTTTCCACATCCAATATATACGGATTGTCATAATCGGCTTTATGTGCAGTACTACGTAGGTGTATTGCCAATGCACACATCTTATTTGTTTTTGTTTGGTCACTCTTATGTTGTGTTATTCTGTTTTTTAGATTTTGCAGTGACGTTCCGATGTAATATTTATTGCAAGAACATTTGATAGCGTAAATTGTGTTTTTCGTGGCCAGTTTTGATGTTTTTTCTTTCACTCTAGTGTGTAAGTCCCGTATCATTTTACCGCTTTTTGTTACAAATCTTATGTTGTCATCTTCTTTTAATGTTGTTATAATTTTTTTAGACACTGGTTCGATGTTTGTAAGCGAAACATAGGTGGTTGTGCTTACACTATTCTCATTATTCTCCCTATTGTTATTCTGTTGCAAGCTATTATTGTACAGTAATGCATTAATCATACCTGTAGGATAACCATTTGTTATCAATAATGCTTTGGCTATTTTCAAATTCTTTTGTACCAGTGATGGGTGACTGATCTTTATGATTCTATTTTTTAGATTTAATATTACATTCTTTTTAGAGTTGTGGCTATGATTTGATGCATAGTGAATGTATCGACCTGAGTGCATCGATTTCCTGTACCAATCAAGAATAATTATTTGATTTGCCGATCTTATTAGCTTAGTATCAAGGAATGGCACTAATCTGTTAGTTTCTTTCTCCAACGTAAACTGTATATTACTATTATAATTGTTAAAAATCCGTAAAATTTCATCATGTCCTGTTTTAGGAACGGCTGTCACAATATCGTCCACGAATTTGTACAAGAATGGTAGTTTGTACGACAGTTGTGGTATGCATGATTCCAGCACCATATCCATCACATATTGGGCAATTATCGGGCTGATTTTTGAGCCCATTGCACATCCCAGAATCTGTTGATAAAATTCTCCATTAAACACAAATACATTCGATTGATAAATAAAAGTTATAATGACTAGAAATTCATCAAGAGGTATGTTTGTGTGCAATTTAATAATTTCCCATTTGTTTCTTATTGATGTAATTGTGATTTCTAGGTCTATGTTGCTAAACAAGCTTATGAAATCATATCATATAACAAAAAATAAAGAATGTGTAATTAATAACAAATCTGATATTAGAAACTCAATCGCTAGTTATGCCAACATAATGCAAATGGATAAAACATCAATACAAAATATGTCTTCTTATTCTTAGGTTGTTTTGTTTTAAATAATTGCGCTAACTTCAAATTCTGTGTCTCAGGTCAATGAACTAATAACTTGCCGATCAAAAAAATTCAAAAATAGACTTGCGCTCTCGCATTAATTTAAAAATTTTTAATTACAGTACCGAACATTGAGTTTTTGTGTTTGTAAAATCTAGGCTTTATTCAAAAAAATTTTAACTCAGCTTTACACATAGTATTATTTTTTTTATTATTTGTCTGTATTTTATTATTTATTTATTTAACAATTTTATTTTAGTTATTTATTTATTTTTTTAACTACTGACTTTTACAACAATATATTTTAATAACTGTATTTGATTATTTGATTATTTATAAGTTTTGTGATTAAATGTGTACATTTTACGTTGGAAGATGAAAATATGGAATATTAATCAACTCTAAACATTCAAATATTATACAATAGCATTTATAGTGTTCTGATCATACATTGTCTCCCTGAAGAAGCCACAAATTGCTGGCGAAATATTGGAATGTACAATAAATTGATAGAATTGTAAATGCTTGCATTTTTATAAAAAAAAATTTCAACCCAAATACCGTATCCCGTTAAATTGTACTAAATATTAACACGGTAGTTACTCTGACTCTATATATATATATATATATATATATATATATATATATATATATATATATACATATATATATATATATATATATGTAATTATTTTATGTCAAACTGGTGTGCTAGGTTAGGTTAGGTTAGGTTAGGTTAGGTTAAATTAATTAATTCTATCGCAATCATCCTTCTCAGTTGTTCTTCAGGTTTCAGATTTAGCCAACCTTGCCCGGGATTTGAACCCGGGACCTTCTGCTTCTTTGGCTACTTTTCGATTACATACATACATACATAATCCACGTCATGTACCCAAATCAGGGTGTGGCACAAACTCTATTCATCATTCCGAAATCAGTCGCCTCCAAACATTGCTATTCACATTCATAATTTTTCTCATCGCATGCTCTTCTATTCCTACTACTTGAAAACTTTCGCTGTACGCAAGCCACTCCTCTCAATCATGCCACCACTCCAACTACTCATCGGACGTCCACCTGCAAACGTATACAATAGGAAAATAAATTACCGTTTAGTTGGTACTATCGGTGGTAAGGAGTCATCATAATAACTAGAATCAGAATAATCTTCATAACTTGGATATCCATGTCCATGATGTCCATGACCTTTTCCATGAGAAAATGGCGGCGGTCCGCCATGTTTATGTCCTTGTGCAAATGGTGGCGGTCCACGTCCTCCACCATGGGGCGGGCCGTATTCCATTGAAAATGGCGGTGGTCCATGTTGATGAGGATGATGGCCACCATGTGATGATGGGAACCAGCCGTAGGGTGATTGCGAAAATACTCCTATAATATTGTTAGTTTTTGAAAACGGGTGACTTGATCGACTGAATGTAATGTATATATATATATTGATGGTGCACCTTTAGAGCAGGTAGATGAGTTTGTGTATTTGGGTAGTTTGCTATCTAGAGATCGTGATAATTAAAAGGATAGTAAATGCTGATGGTTGTAAGGTACTTTGGGAACTAGAACTAGGAGATGTAAATGTTTCCAAAGAAGCCCGTTTGAGGATATACAATGCAGTTTTGGTTCCTACGTTGTTGGGTTTGGTTGCAAAAGCATGTATAGAAAATGACTGCTGTGCGAAATGAGATTTTTACTTGGGGTATGTGGTGTAAAAAGGAGAGATCGGGTACAAAATACGATTAGTGTATGATGAGTGTGAAATTGCAAAAAAATGTTGTAGCAAAAGTTGGTGTTAGTCAGTTAAGATGGTTCGGACATGTTGAGCGAATATGTCTAATGAACGTTTGCTGTTAAAAAAATTTATATGAATGATTGTGATGGCATACGTTTGCGTGGACGTCCGATGAGTAGTTGGAGTGGTATGATTGAGAGGGTTGCTTGCGAGCGCGAAAGTTTCCAAGTAGTAGGAATGAAAGAGTATGCGATGAGAGGAGGTATTATGCATGTGGATGAAGCGAAAGTTGCTTGTGCTGGATAGGAATGTTTGAAGGAGACTGATTTCGGGATGATGAAAAGAGTTTGTGCCACACCCTGCTAGGCTACATAGCGTGATTGTGTATGTATGTATGTATGTAAAGTAATAAATTAAATTAAATAGATTTCAATGTTATGTCCGATCACTCATAATAAGTACTTTCCGAGAAAAAAATTACTAAAGTTTTTAAAAATTCATCTTAGCTACATTATTTATCCGATTTTGATCAAATTTTCAGAAAAGATTTTCCTAATACTCCCATTAATTACATAATTTTATCAATATCCAGTGTTGCCAACTTTCCGAGAAAAAAATTATTAAAGTTTTTAAAAATTTACTCAAATTTTCACAAAAGATTCTCCTAGTATTCATATAATTTATGTAATTTTAACAAAATACAGTATTGCCAACTTTTCGAAAAAAAAATTATTAAAATTCATTGTGGCTACATTATTTATTCGATTTTGATCAAATTTTCAGAAAAGTATCTTCTAGTCCCCCATAACTTATAATATTATTAAAATACAGTGTGTTGCCAACTTTCCGAGAAATGTCAAAGTGGTCTATATATGGGTTTACCCATATACTTCTAATCTTTTTTTTAATATAAATATATGAAGAAAAGATTTCTCTGAACATTTTTTAATTGATTTAAACTTTATGTACTCAACAATAAACAATAATTATTAGTTAAACAAAATAAATTAATAATGGCAGTTTAAGCGGAAAACAAACTACTAAACGTAACTAGGTACTATGTAACGTTTTTTTTCGGAGATACACTTGAATTAATAATAGATTTGTTTTTAATTAAATCTAAAGTTTTTAAAAATTTATTATGGCCATGTTATTTAACCGATTTTACTCAAATTTTGCACAAAAGATTCTCCTAGTATTCATATAATTTATGTAATTTTAACAAAATACAGTGTTGTTAACTTTCCGAGAAAAAAATTAGTAAAATTTTTAAAAATTTATTATGACCACTTTACTTAAATCTCCATTAATTTACTTTGTTTAACTAATTATATAATTAGTTAATGTTTTAGTGTTAGGTCAGCTGGTTAAAAATATTATTAGTTTAAGCGAAAAACAAACTACTAAAATTATAGGTAACGTTTTTTTCGGAGATACACTTGAATAAACAACCAAACAACTTTAGCTAGAGCAAAACTAGTTAACCTTCACAGATGATACACATATTAAACATACCTGAGATTAAAAATGTCACCGTTAGTAAACCACTAATTAACATATCTCACACGTTACTAATTAACTGGACACAATTTTTCGTTATATTTCTTTAAAAGCAGAGACAGAATTCTGTTTTATATATTACCGATGTTACTGATCCGAGCGTTGTTTAATGAATACGGCCGTAAATTTTACTGATGTATATTTGTATAGAAAATTAATTACACACTCGGCGCTACCGAAATAATAGACTGGTTTTGTTGGAAATTTTACGGGATTTCTTGGTTTTTTTTTTTGTTTTGTTCTACGTAATTAGGATATTCCTTGACCTTTTACTGTTCGGTGCTCGTGAAGGCAAACCGAACAATATTATTGTTCTTTCCCTCGGTATATTTATTTAATGCAAGGACATTATAAAAATATATTATTAATAATATTTATAGAAAATAAATGTTAATTTTTGTTAATTAATGACTTTACATAAAATTAAAATCACAACCAAGTTGTATTTAATTATGATTCAAGATTTTATTAAATATAAATTAGTTTTTTTTTATTGTTATATTACACAAAATTTAACATATTATGATGATCAGGGCCGGATTAACCTATTTGGGGGCCCATTCCTCTAAAAAAGAGGAGTAAGGATTAAGGAAGGTAGACGTGAAGAGACAGACGTATTTCAAATATATTAAAGAGTTTCAATCTTTTTACCACTTTGACTACAAGTGGTATAGCGTTTGGTACGGTGTCTGTAACATTATCTAAAAAAAAAATTTGTATATAAGTCCTTCATATAGCCTCTAAATCAGACGAATCTAAACTTAGTTTATGTCGGTGTATGGATGTGCGTCGCCTGCTCGCTCGGTCGACAGACAAAATTTTGTGGTCGCAACTCCTCCTAGACGGTTCAATCGATTTTAATGAAATTCTCAGGATAAATTTGTCTAGTGCCCAGGATGGTCATGTGGTTTTGGTTTTTTCCAGTGATGCCAATTTTCCGAGAAAAAAATTACTAAAGTTTTTAAAAATTCATTGAGGCTACATTATATATTCGATTTTGATCGAATTTTCAGGTAAGATTTCCCTAGTGCCCACATAAATTTCGTAATTTTAATAAAATACAGTGTTACCAATTTTTCGAGAGAAAATTACTAAAATTTTAAAAAATTTATTACGACCATGTTGTTTAACCGATTTTGTTCAAATTTTCACAAAAAATTCTTCTGGTATCCATATAAACTAGATAATTTCAACAAAGTACAGTGTTGCCAACTTTCTGAGAAAAAAATTACTAAAATTTTTAAAAATTTATTATAACCACGTTATTTAACCGATTTTAATCAAATTTCCACTAAAGATTCTCCTGATGCCCGCATAAATTATGCAATTTTAACAAATACAGTGTTGCCAACTTATCGAGAAAAAATTACTAAATTTAAAAAAAAATTATTGTGGCTACATTATTTATTCGATTTTGATCAAATTTTCAGAAAAGTTTCTCCTAGTGTCCACATAAATTATAATTTTATTGAAACACGATGTTGCCTACTTTCCGAAAAAAAAAAATTAATAATTTTCTAAAAATTTGTTATGCCCGCATTATTTATCCGATTTTAATCAATTTTTTAAAGAAGATACCCTTAGCGCCTATAATATTATATATTAGCAACTTTCGGTGAAAACTTTTTTATTCTTATTTCTTATCATTTATGTGATAATGTCAAAGTGGTCTATATATGGGTTTACCCATATATTTTTAATTTTGTTTTTACACTTATTATATGTTTATGTTTTATAGGTAGACAAATATAATATTGCACCTCGCTGCAAAAAAAATAAGTGTCCAATTCTTAGACAATTTGTTAGAAATAATGGAACTTAGGCATTTTTCAATAAAATAAACAACATATGTGTAAAAAAAATTAACATCGAAAAAATATTTTTTTATGGTGTTCTTTTCATCAATATTAAGCTAGAAATGCCTAAAATTTGTCATAAAAATTGTACTTAAGAAAATGTCGTATGTTGGGGGCCCTAAGCACGTGCTTAGTTAGCTTATACCCCTTAATCCGGCACTGATTATGATAATTTATTTATATTTTTTTTGGATTTTCTTGCTTAATCATCTTAATCACTTTATTAATTACGATTTTTATAATGTAATTTAAGCCACATAAATATTGCTAATTTATTTAATAATATTATTATTTCATTGTAAAATAAATTGTCGGATAATTATATTTATTATTATATATATATTTGTATGTATTTATATGTATACATATTTGTATTCATTGTAAATCCCTGAAGAAGACAATAGTGATTGCCGAAACGTTGACTTATAGTAGTTAATAAAAACATAAATAAACGACTGAATTCCATCAATTACTAATTATTTATTTTAATATTAACAGTTGACTATTTTTACAATTTAATAATAATCTATATATTAATAATTGAAGAAACAAAATTAGAAGTATATGGGTATATATAGATCACTTTGACATTTCTCGGAAACTTGGCAACACTGTATTTTAATAATATTATAATTTATGTGGGCACTAGGAGAAACTTTTCTGAAAATTTGATTAAAATCGAATAAATAATGTAGCCACAATGAATTTTTTTAAAAATTTGTGATTTTTCTTTCTCGATAAATTGGCAACACTGTATTTTGTTAAAATTGCATAATTGATTTAGGCACTAGGAGAATCTTTTATGAAAATTTGATTAAAATCGGTTAAATAAAATGGTCATAATAAATTTTTAAAAAGTTTAGTAATTTTTTTTCTCGGAAAGTTGGCATCACTGGAAAAAAAAAACCACATGACCATTTTGGGTACTAGATAAATTTATTCTGAAAATTTCATTAAAATCAGTTGAACCGTCTAGGAGGAGTTGCGGCCACAAAATTTTGACTTACGACCGAGCGAGCGAGCGAGCTGACGACGCACATCCATACACCCACATAAACTAAGAGCAGATTCGTCTGATCTAGAAACTATATGAAGGATTTCTATAAATTTTTTTTTTTATTTGAAAGTGGTAATAATTCGTCTAAATCATCCATCAGATAAATCTGCTAATCTCTAGTTTTGTAATATGTGTATTATTTAAAAATATTTATATAATCAATGTATTGTTTATTATAGTTTCATTGAACTGGGTTTGAATCCCGTCTACACCAAATTTGAAATTTACCAAATATTGCTGTCTAAAAATCTCTATAGCTATGGCTAATATATGTGAATTAAATAAATAAAATAGTTTTATTACAAAACTGAAAAAAAAATTAACAGAAACAAAATATATATATAGTGGAACCTCGCTTAACGAGCACCTCGCATAACGAGTAATTCGCATAACAAAGTAAATTGAAAATAAAAATAACTCGCTTAACGAGCGACGTTTCGCATAACGAGTAACGTGGATAGGGCAATCCTCGAATTTTCGTGCCATTGCTAAATCAGTCTGTGTTTAACAACAAAATGTAGCAAAAACAAATGTCTCTAGACAGCTTTCTAGTAAAAAGGAATTAGCTATGTTACTAATTATTTCGATTTTATTATGTTTTCTGCAAATTGAATTCTCATTCCAGGTTGGTTCATTCTGCGATACAAGAAAAGATGAAGATGAATCACGCTCCTTAACAATTTATATGTAGAGCATTAGGCGCGAAACCTAAAGGTCCCGGGTTCAAACCCCGGCAGGGCCAATGCATTTTTCTTTAATTTAAAAATTGTCTAATGTTTAATTAGATAAATAAATATAAAATTAATGGTGTTTAATGCAAAAAAAAATAAAAATAGTTAAACATTTACACCAAAAGAATTTATAAAAATTAATTTATATGTAATTTTCTTTGAATAAACGTTACACATAACGTTTGTTTTTTGAGTATTTTTTTGTTAAATTTAATTTTTTGAGTATTTTTTCGGCATGGAACGCATTATCGTATTTTACATTCATTTATATGGTAAAAAAGTAAAACTGCGGAACGAAATATGCTCGTTATGCGAGGTTTCACAATATTTTTAAAATTTCTATGTACATCATAAACATGATTTTATTACATTAATATTTTTTTTTTAGTTTTAAGAATAAGAATAAAATTTTAAAAATCTATATAAAATTGAATTTTTAAGTTATTATATTGTTGAAATGCAAAACAGCACCCAGAGATGTTGCTGTGTTCACTGTAGTGACAGATTAGCGCAAGCGTGAAAATCGGAATGCGCATGCCTGGTGTGCATATAAACCGGTGAACCTCAAAATGTTTCATTAGTAATTTTATCGCGTTTTTTAACAAAATATCACTAAATATCAATTTTGTCCGTTAAGACTTATGTTATGTTAAGAAGCCCGTTAGGTTAGGTTAGGTTAGGTTATTGTTGGTTAGGGTAGGTTAGATTTAGGTTGGTTTAAAAGTCTATTAAGACTTATGTTATGTTAAGAAGTTTGTTAGGTTAAGTTAGGTTAGGTTTTACATAGTTTTTACATAATTATATTTATTTTGTGTTATTTCATTTTTTTTATTGAACAATATTTATTTTGTAATTTTTTTGTTTTTTTTTTATAATTATATTTATTTTGTGATTTGTTATTGTTCCTTTATTAAAATATATTTATTTTGTGATTTTTTATTGCATTTTTACATTTCATGTTATAATACACATTTTGAGAGTCAATAGTTTTTCAATATTTCTACCACTAAAGTCAAAACATTTATACCATTTCAACATTAAACTGTTAATAAATTACATATATTATTCAAAATATGATAAAAAGATTAAATAACTTTGTTAATTTGTCAATATTTTCTCATTGAAAGTGACAACTTGACAGCTAAAGTTCAATGACTTTCCTGAGTTTCACTTTCGATTTCACTGTTTACACACAGTTTCACCTTAGATCATATAGTAGAAATTACTGTAGTAGTAGTAATTACTGATTAACCACCATTTACACTTGTATAGGTTTCTTGGCAAATATTTATCGCTTTGTTTACGTTTTTAATACCTTTCATATAGCCTCTTTAATCTTGAAATTTGCTTTCTTAAACTTCATTTATAAGTATTAATATATAATTTTGTTTGTTTGTGTGTAGGTGACTGCTTAATTTCGGTAGAAGAAGTAAAAACATTTTCTGGCAAATTTTTGCCAAAAGATGCTATTAAAAATAACGAAATAAACGTAGCATTTATAGAACGCCTAGAAAATCCTTTACATGCTTTGACATTTAAAACGAACGATGACAAAATAACAGAACTTACATTTAGAGCTGTCAATAATACAGTAACTGTTAAATTAATTTCAAAAGACATATATTTCAATAATCAGAAATTAACAGACGATTTTAAAGAATCTAATTTTAAGATATTGTAAGTATATTTATAAATATTAATTAATAATTATATTTTGAAGCTCTCTTTAGAAGTATTTTTGTTTATTTTTCTCGAACATAAATTTCTTTTCTTTAAACAATTGCAAAAATGTTAATCTTCTGGTAATTTTAATACTGTAGAGAGTCACTTTATGGTACTAGATCTAAAAAGAATAGTTTACTAGAGTATATAGTAAGTTCTATTTAGAACTGCTGAACAAATATTTAAAACGCTTTTAATTTTAAATACTTTTACAAGTTTTTTTTAATTGCTATTTCAAAATACAATAATAAAAATAGACTAGAAAATAAATAATAACATTGTACAAAAGTTTATACGTATTTATGAAATTAATATAATAACATTCTAATGTTGAGATTTTTTACAAAAATTTCACAAATTACTTAATCATTGAATCATTATTATAAATGCTTAGTGCATTATTGTGTAGCTTGCGTTGGTGATATTTATTACTTCTCAGCTACATTTTTTTTTTAATTTACTTGGTATAAAAGCAGCAATGTCTTCTTCGGGCATTGATCAAATTACCATACTGACGAGCTCCTAAAGAGCGAAACACATATCTATGGTTAACTGATGCATAGCTTAACAAGCCGATTCAATGATTGAGCAACTTGTGAAATTTTTGGGAAAAGTCTCAATATTAGGAATGTTATTGAAAATAAATGATTATTAATGAGTTTTTTTTTCTGTTTTTAGCTTAAGAGATGATTTCGTACATATCTCAAATAGAATTGCCCAAATCTATATTACTAGGCAGTATATCTCTATAAAAGCATCAGCTATTTACAATAATTTTGTTAGTGGTTTGTGTGCAGACAAATAATTTATGAATTTTATAAATTTTATAAATAAATATAATTTTATAAATTCAATTTTGTAATTTTTAAAATAAGCTACACATGTTCTAATTTATAAGTTTGCTTTATATTCTTGTTTATTTGATTAATTTTAGTTTATTAACATTACTTTAAAAAATTAACTGGTGAATAAAATGAATATTTTATTATAATGTATTGTATATTGTAATATATATTTTTTTTTTGTAAATATTATTACCTTTTAAATACAACCAAAACAAGATACATGCTTTTAATGTTTATTAATTGTACTTCGATTTAGTTTGATTGGGAATATTAGAGTACGTCAAAATGTCGATTTTTTATTAAAATTTATACAGTAGATACTATTAATAAATTAGAAGAGATCGGACGTAAAATAGATTGGAGTATAGTGTAAAATTGGTAAAAATATTGCAAAGTTGTTGTTAGTCAGTTAAGATGATTCGGCCATCTTGAGTGATTGTGTCTAATGAGCGTTGTTAAAAGAATATTATATGAGTGGGATTGAAGGAATACCTACGTCATGTCAGTGTGGACGTCCGATGAAGAGATGGGAAAGTATAGCTGAGAAAGTTTTATTTGAGCGAATGTTTCCAAGTGATAAAAATAAAAAAACATGTATGAGAACATAAACGAGAATACTTCATCAATATGCAGGAAAGCTTTTACACGAAATATTACTTTGAAAGATCATCTATGCACAAATAAAAATGGAAAACAAAATAGTTGTGAAATTTTGAATGTAACAGTTATAATAATAATTTAAATTCACATATTCGTACACATGATTCTGTATACGAGTGATTATGTGTACAAATGTGTGTATTTAACAAGATTAGAAGTATATGGGTAAACCCATATATAGACCACTTTGACATTATCACATGATAAGAAATAGGAATAAAAAAAATTTTCACCGAAAGTTGGCAACATTGTATTTTGCTAATATATAATATTATATGCGATAAGGGTATCTTCTGTAAAAATTTCATTAAAATCAGATAAATAATGCGGGCATAACTAATTTTTAGAAAATTATTAATTTTTTTTTCGGAAAGTTGGCAACATCGTATTTTAATAAAATTATAATTTATGGGGGCACTAGGAAAAACTTTTCTGAAAATTTGATCAAAATCGGATAAATAATGTAGCCACAATGATTTTTTTTAAATTTTAGTAATTTTTTCTAGATAAGTTGGCAACACTGTATTTTGTTAAAATTGCATAAATTATGCGGGCACCAGGAGAATCTTTAGTAAAAATTTGATTAAAATTGGTTAAATAATGTAATCATAATAAATTTTTTAAAATTTTAGTAATTTTTTTTTCGGAAAGTTGGCAACACTGTATTTTATTAAAATTACGAAATTTATGTGGGCACTAGGAAAATCTTTTCTGAAAATTGGATCAAAATCGGACATATAACGTAGCCTCAATAAATTTTTAAAAAGTTTAGTAATTTTTTTCTCGGAAAGTTGGCATCACTGAAAAAAAACCAAAATCACATGACCATCTTGGGCACTTGACAAATTTATTCTCAAAATTTCATTAAAATCGCTTGAACTGCCTAGGAGGAGTTGCGATCATAAAATTTTGACTTACGACCGAGCGAGCGAGCTGACGACGCACATCCATATACCCACATAAACTAAGTTCACATTCGTCATCTAGAGGCTATGTGAAGGATTTCTATATATTTTTTTTTTTTGATAATGTTACAGACACCGTACCAAACGCTATACCACTTTTCCTTGCAGTCAAAGTGGTAAAAAGAGAAATGAAAAATTTGCCGCATGAAGTTTATATTTCAAGAATGGGGTTCAACATCAACAAATTCTCAGTTTAGAAGTAAGCAGCGTATTACGAAACGTCAGTTAAGGGGAATTGATATAGAAACTGGAATTCTACATGTAGCACAAATCCGATGTACCGCTACAACCGCAGATAAGTACTAAAAATACAGATAATTATTATCATATTAATCTCGTTATCACTAACAGGGAGTATCATTTGGCAATTCTAGATCCGCTTTGACAGAACGTCACTATTACTATTATATATATATATATATATATATATATTTAATTATTTTTTTTGAAAATAAAAAAAAATTTGTTTTCTAATTTTATTAAAAAAATAAATTAATTAGAGACATCTCGTCAACATTGTGTTTTATAATTATAATTTAAATTTTTGAACTTCCTGTAATATATATTCAGAAAAAATAATGCTAAACTTTTTAAATTATACTATTAGATAATAACTTAAATTTGTTTTTATAAATATCATAAATTATCAATATCAATAAAGCTATTTTTACTCTACATGTTTTGGATCAAATTTAAAGTGTTTAAGAATTTAAAATTTCAACTTAACAGAAAAAATAAATAACAAACTTGACAATAAAACTGAATATTCAAATAAAAAAAAAACATAATCTAAGAGTAATAAGAAACATAAAAGAGTAAAGCTATTAAATTACAAAAAAAAAAAAATACCAAGTTTGCTAAAAAAAAATATGAATATAATTATATGGCATCTTTAAGCAACTCAGCTCAGGATTTCTAATAATATACATATTTTTTTAAAGATTACGAATAATCAGTTATATTGAATATGCTTTACAAAATTAATAAAAAAATATTTATTGAATCGTTCTCTGCAATTTAGTGAACACGCCCATATCGAGTGTGACTGTTCACCTTAAAAATCTATTTTTACATTTGGTGAAAAATACGATTTATTTTTGTTAATAGGCAGATTTTTTCATAAGAATTAATTACAAGATCAAAATCATCAAACCAATCAGCTAATTCTAACTGATTGGCCTGTATTCATAACCCCTTTCCGAGTATTTCTATTTTGTTATTATAGTTTTTATAAGTATTTATTTTTAAAATATTAAAATTGTTTTTAGCATTATTTTTATTTTAAAATGTTAAATAAAATAAAAGTACTTAATTTATAGAACTAGTTTATATTTGATACATAATAAAAGCCAACATTAATATTGAAATTTTCACAGATTTTAACTAAAAGTGCTCTACCAGGAGGAGCTATAAATACGAATAATTGTGTATATTAATAGGATTTATTAATTTTGCTGAACATTTAAATTTATGTAATACCTCATTGTGTAATGGTGTGTACAAATATAAGTAGTAATACAAATTAAGTATGTTGTATTTATAAATCAATTAACTAATATTATATTATATATATATATATATATATATATATATATATATGTATATATAATACAATTGCAATTTTACTGTTTTGATTTAATATTAATGGCCATTATGGAGAAAGTGTTGCTATCTCTGTGTTACTATTAACGTCGTTTTATAAAGTAATAGAATAAAAAGTAAATTTGTGTATTATTTATTAGAAAATTATTATTTAAATAAATATATTATCGATTGTGTGTCAGAAAATAATTCCAAAATAAAAAAACGCACAGAAAAGCTGTTTTAGGTATTACTAAAAATTTGTTCCAAAATTCTTGGCACAATCACGCCATGTACCCAAAAGGGTGTAGCACAAACTCTCTCCACTGTGCCGAAATTATTTTTTACCAAACATTTCTACTCAGACAAGTAACTTTTGCTTCATCCACTTTTATTATACTTCTTGAATAAGCTTTCCTATTCCTACTACTTGGAAACATTCACTCATATATATTATATTCGTTTTAAAATTTCCAGAATATTATTTTCAAATATATGAAAATTTTGATATTTTACAATAACAGTAATTCAAGCAGAAACACATAAATATTCAAATAACGAAATGTACCGTAATTGCTAGAGCTGACAGTACGTTCAAAAATAAGGGTACCTTTCTATATACATTTTTTTGCAAAACAACCCTGTAAAGGTGGTTGCATGACCACTTCCCTAATAAATGGATTAATCGAGGTGCAGATACACCAATTAAGGTCAATAGTCACACTCGATATGGGCGTGTCCACTGAATTGCAGCGACGATTCAATAAATATTTTTTTATTAATTTTGTAGATCATATTCAATATAACTGATTATACGTAATCTTTAAAAAGATAGGTATAATTAATAATTTAATATCAATATTCCATTATTAATAAAATTACATAATATACAAGTAAATATATTTTTAACAAGCCATATTTTCTTTCGTAAGCATTATTATTGTTTCGAAAAGATATATGACATGTGAAATGTTATACAGAATAACATAAATTTTTTTGAATTTTTACGAACGATAAAAAATAGAGATCGATTGACTTTTATCAAGAGAAACCTGAGATTTATCAAGCAAATGGCATATATTACTTTCTCTTGTCCAAATTCCACGTTCAAAAAATCTGAAATTTTTATATAAAGTTTATAATTATGAAATGATATTATACTATTTTTTTTGTTAATTAATAATCATTATTTAAGATTTTTTTATATTTTCAATTTTTATATTTTCCAATATCTCCAATGGCTGGCGCCACTGACAACAAATCTTCGAAATATTATGAAATCATGGCAAGTCAATGTTACACGCTACAAAAAATTATTTGGCTTAAATTTATTCTTTTTATATAATATATGACATTATAACAAGGATAATATTGAAAATTGTTAAAATATTGCAGATTTTGGTATTTAGGAATTTATTTAAAGTATTTTATAGAATTTAAATTAATTTTTTAACCTGAAAATCTAACCTATCTTTATTCTTCAAAACAAAACGTCAAAAGTGACATTTCAATTTATTATCAATGTATATCGATATATAGAAAACAGTAACAAATAATTTATAGAGCAGCTAATGCCTGGTATCAGAATATATAATATATACTACATATACTCGTTGCTGGTATGTAATTTATAATTATTAAATTTTTATTATATTACAAAAACATATTCTTCAGGTTGTAAAACCAGCCCACAAAGGAGATAAAGCACTTGAAAACTCAAACAGCTTTAGAATCGCTTACATCCGAAGATAATTCATTTTGGCGTGTGACAAAAGCAAAACGAAACAAAAAGAACACCATTCCATCACTACACTCTCCGCACGGGGCAGAGTATATCACACAAGTATTTACTCGCCCCATTACTGTACAACATATTCACTGCTGATCTTCCGAAACCAAAGAACATGATCATATAGCAATACGCGAATGACACAGAAATACTGACACGATCCAGACATAGTTTAAATACAAAATATCGCTAAGCATACTTGCCTCAAACAGCACGTAATCATGTACACGTACACAAATATATTTTATTATTCATACTTACATAAATAATAATACCATAGAAAATTTTATAAAAATAGTTAGGATGAAGCTGAAAGGGGCACAAGATGTACAAGATGTCCGGTGCAACCAAGAGGATGTGGGCGTGAAGATCTGAAGGACTTAGGTTTCTGTTCCAGGATGATATAATGCACAACTACACTGATCAGGTCAAGCAACAATAAAATAAACGATACACTAACAAATCTACCGCGTTTTAATGATTATTAAAAGATACAAAAGAAATTATAAGCATTTTTGAACAATTACTTATGTTACAATAATCCATTGAAAAATTATGTTCAAAATGGAAATGTTTTCAATAAATTCTAGGCAAAAATGTACTATTTTTATCAACATTTTCTAATATACATATTTATAAACAATTTTGAATAATTTTTATTTACCTATACTTATTTTAATTTTACATATATTTGCAAATAAACAAATTTCACTATAATTTAGACTACCTTGTTTATTATTGGTTGAAATTAAATTTTCAACAAATTGCAAATGTATATCAATTATAAGTTGAATATAAAAAATAGTATTATTAGCTCCATAACTTTTAACAAATAAAAACTGATTCGATGAAAAACAAAATTATATAAACATAGGTCTGATTCGTTTTAATTAAAAAGCTGTAAGTCTTTCAAGATATCGATGACAAAAGTCTGTCATATTTGCAGTTTCTTTTTAGCAGGGTTCTGAATCACAAAACCATGCATTTATGACCGAAGAGTACGTAGATATAATATTCATATACAGGCTGAGTCGGGAACAATGGGACAAAATCCAAAAGTGTATTGTATACCTAAAAATAGTGTAAAAAAATTCAAATGTTGTTATCCGATTTGTATTTGTTTTCAAGTTATAGCGTAATTCAAATATGAACAGAAACTCACATACATCAATAAAAGATTTGGAAACATGTATGTTTAATATTAGCTGAAATTAAATTTTAAAAAAATCGTTTATCGTCACAACAGGACAAGATTTTCCAAATAAAAGTACAAAATAAGATACATATTTTTATTATATATTTTTAATAAAATATAGTAGAAAATTTGCATATATCATAACACTACAAGTTCTGATATAATTTCGGCACAAACCACATAATGAATTATTGTTTCGAATGCAAATACAAGTCGGATACATTTCAAATTTATGCATTAATGACCGAAGAATATGCAAATATAATTTTTATATATAGGGTTTTTGTGAAACAGATTGTTTTAAATTTTTAAAATCTTAAAACTTCTCTTCTTAAAGCTAATCCGATCAATCGAATCCGTCTTCTTCTGTCAAAGTTTGTCACATTAGTTGATTATTATTTTAAAACAAATTATTACAAATTTTTCATAAATGGAGCTTGCTTCAGTAATGTCAGATTGTAATTCTATAATGGTTTTCTTTTGTTATCAGTCTAAGTTATTCTGCAGAATATTCTCATGAGGACCTTATATCTTTTCTTAAAATGTTCAATTATTTCAATTGTGATCAATTGCTTCCACATAGATTTATAACTATAAATAAATAAATTAAGTACTGTTCGTTACTATATTTAAATTTACTTACAAAATATAATTTTGATGTTGGAACTTTATCGAAATAATTTTTAATCTTCTTCTAATAAAAATTTTTGTTCTTGAAATTAGTAGTCAAAAAAATATTAAATTATTTGTGTTGCATATAAATTATATGTATAAATTTCATAACCATTATTTTTCTGTTGTTTATAAAATATGATCTTTCTCTAGCATCTAGACATCAAAATATAAACAGAACATCTGACAACTGCATTCGCCAAATATATTATAGGTCAGTTAGTATTGATCAGATTCGAATGTTGTTACATTAAAATTATTAAATCTAACACTTTTATTATTATTATGTTCATATTATATTATATAATATTAATGAATAATTATTTCAATAATTCATAATATTAAATACAATATATATCAGAAAATATTCCATTGAATTTAATATATACGCATGCGCAGTTTCGCTTTTTGGAACCATTCAAACAAATTTGGTTCGTGATGACGTCAAAAGATGCACCTCTTACTTCCTTCACCCCTAGCACACATTGATAGTACGCCAGTTCTTCTGTTCTTGTGGCAAACGTAATTTCTTGTTCTATATGACATATGCCATATTTATTTAGTAGGCGCGGGGATGAGAGGGTAAATGAGTTAGACTTGTGCGTTGTGCCTTCGCATCAAGAACTTTGTTTTGATATGCCGGCGTGTAGTCTGTCTCACTCTTCAACACATTTCGTCTAGCGCATAGTCTTTGTAATAATTACCGCAAAGTACAGAAAGGCAAAAATATATGTTTATACTATAATATTTAGTTTTATTTTTATAACAAGTTGCACTATAGGAAATATAATTATGTACTTTGTTCTATTATCCGGACCTCGATTATCCGATTTTTCGATTATCCGGATTGCAATTTTATGAATTTTATGATTATATGTATACAATATGAAATAAAAAAACTCGTGTACGCAATTTTACTTTCCTATTTTTCCTCACGGTTTTCGATTATCCGGATTTGTTGTTATCCGGACTATCTTCATCCCCGACTAGTCCGGATAATCGAGGTTTTTCTGTATGTTATAAAAATTACTGAATTTATGTCAATTACATATTATAGGTTTCAATATATTTATGAAATTTATGTTAGAATCGGGTTTTGCAACTCAACTTATAATAATATTATAATAATATTATTATTTTATTATATATTATATATTATTTTATTATATATTATATAGTATTATATATATATATATATATATATATATATATATATATTTATATATTATATATTATTTTATTATATTATTATTAATATTATTATTTTCATATAAATAAAAATCAAATTTAAAAAAAAAAACATTTCTATTTAATTTTAAATAAATAATAAAATAAAAATTATATTAAAAAGTTATAATATATCAAAACAAATGTGAAAAATAATCATATCTGTTTTCTTATTTTAATTGGAAAATAAATATAAACAAATAATAGTTATTTTTTCATTAAAATAGATGTTTTATATTTTTATTTAGTATTTTCTACATAACTAACGAAAATTATTATGAAAATAAATAGATTTTTCAGATAAGACAAAAATAATACTGCTTGATACGGACTTCGCTTAGCAGTGCATACATAGGCAACACAACCAACACGGTTGTGTTGCCTATGTATGCATTAGTAATTTCGGTAGAATAGTCAGCACCCTCTGGGCGGATTTGATTCACACAAATTTACCCCAACTTTTCCTCTTAAATGACCTCCTCCGACTTGTGATCTGAATCCAATGGATTTTATTGTATGGAGTTATTTGAAATCAAACGTGTATAACACTCCAATTAATACATTAAATGAGTTGAGAGACAAAATCGAACAAGAATTTATAAACTTACAAAACAATGCAGTAACATTAAACGGAATAATGCGTTCACTAAATAAAAGAATTCGATTGTGTATACCTACAACAAAATGGAGGACATTTTAAACATCTGCTGTAAAACATTATTTTGGTGACTAATTAATATTACTAATGTATGATTCTTTTGAAAGTTGTAAGTTTTCGCATTAAGTTTGGTTAAAGTGTTAAGTGTTGAAAAATGGTTTTTATTTCACCACTTTACAGGGTTGTATCTCCCTTATTATTGAGTTTTGGAAAAAAGTCTATATAAAAAGGTACGCTTGCTTTTGAACGTACTATCAGCTCTAGCAACAGTGTGGAAATTAAGTAAGGAATAAATTCAGTAATTCCGTTGATATTAATTTTTTGGAAAAAATCTCGAAGGGGTATAGCGATTTTAACTATAGCGAATATTTTCAGTCTATTTTCAGTTTCTTATGTCATTTGTTTTTCATGTTATGACGTCAGCGACTTTTTTTTTAAATGACAACCTATATTTTTTATTATTGATTTTGGTAGTACTTTTTATTCTGTTTCCAACCGCATATAACATTTTCAATATGTTATATTTGACAAAAATTAAGAAAAATAGTCCAAGTATTAGAAAAATTAGAAAATTAGTAGAAAAATAATTCTAGTTATCGGTGTATAAAACAAAAAACATTAGCTATAAATGTCAGAAACATACAATTTGTAAATGTCACAATAAAATAAGTAATATTATTTTGTTTTTCGCTCAATTGTACAATTTTTATTAATAAAATAGTTTTACTAATTTAGAAAAATTAAAATAATAACACTTATTTTATTGTGACATTTATAAATTGTATATAATTCTGACAGTTGTAGCTAATGTTTTTTGTTTTATACACCGATAACTAGATTCATTTTACCAATTTTATTAATTTTTAATACTTACTTAAACTTTAAGACTATTTTTCTCAATTTTTTTTCAAATGTAACATAATGAAAATATACGCGGTTGGAAACGGAATAAAAAGTACTACCAAAATCAATAATAAAAAATATAGGTTATTATTTAAAAAAGAGTCGATGACGTCATAACTTGAAAAACAAATGACAAAGAAACTGAAAATAGGCTGAAAATATTCGCTATAGTTAAAATCGCTATACCTTTTCGAGATTTTATCCAAAAAAATTAATATCTACGGAATTACTAAATTTATTCCTTACTTAATTTCCACACTGTACTTGTTTAAGAAATGGTGTCCCGTCAAAAGCGCCCCAACATAAGCGCCCCGACATAAGCGCCCCGACATAAGCGCTACCGACATTTGCGCTACACGACAAAAGCGCCTCCCGACAAAAGCGCTCTATATAATAAAAATAAAAAATGTGTGCTTATATATGGTTATATACATTTATATATATATATATATATATATATATATATACATATATATATATATATATATATATATATATATATATATATATATATATATATATATATATATATAGTTAAGTTAATGTTTATGGCTGGAATATATGGAATTGAATGTAAATGATGGGTAAAACAAACTCCAAACTCTAAGATCACAGAAATGATCAAAAATATTCTAACAAAAGCTTACAAAAATGACAACAATTACTATGTAAAAAACTCATTCGAGTTCGTTAACTTTATTAATGATATAACACTACCAACAGATTACATATTAGTCAGTTTCGACGTGGTTAGCTTATTTTCAAATATTTCAAAAGAATTATTGCTGAGAGTGATACAGGAACATTGGGAATGTATTGAGGAACATACAACAATTCCATTACAATTATTTTCAGAACTTATCACATTTATTTTCGATACAACTACATTTTCATTCAATGGTAAATATTATCAACAACAATTTGGAGCTCCGATGGGGGGTGCAGCATCACCGATGTTTGCACAATGGGTCATGGACTATATACTTGATAAGTGCATTCCAAATTTTTCAACACAGCCAGTTTTCATTAAGAAATACATGGACGACATCATTTGCGCAATCCCACCTGAAGAGGTAGATAATTGCTTAGAAATATTAAACAATTTTGATGCACACATAAAATTTACCGTTGAAAAGGAATTGGATAAATCAATCGCTTTTTTGGATGTTAAATTAATCAGATCTGACAACAATAAGATAACCACAGATTGGCATGTAAAAGAGATGGCTTCTGGGAGATATATCAATGATCTTTCTTTTCACGAAAAACACACAAAAACAAACACGGTTTTAGGACTAAAATCTAGAATTTTAAAATTGTCTCATCCATCCCTCAGAAAAAATAACTTAATTAAACTGCAAAAAACATTGTTAAAAAACGGATATAACAAAAGTTATTTGAATAGATTATTATTCTCTACTCATACTAACGTGTTAAACTTGGATCCAGATATTTCAAGAGTTACTGATGGTGAAAACAAGTTCATCACACACACCATGCCAAATATTCCAGGACTAACTAATTTGATCATTAATACTGTTCCTAAAACGAATATCAGAATTGTTAAACGTAATTCAATGACCAGCAAATCTTTGTACTCAAAATTCAAAGATAAACAAGACGTTTTAAAAAACCTTACTCGATCTATTCCATTCCTTGTAAGAATTGTGATAAAATATATATTGGACAGACAAAACGACTTCTGAAGGATCGAATATCACAACACAAATCTGATTGTCGCATTAAAAAAGGAGCGACAGCTCTTTCTATCCATTGTGATACAAAAAAACACAGCATGGATTATGATCAAATAAAAATTTTATCTACGGAAAAAAATCTGTTTAAACGCAGTGTCTTGGAAATGGTGTTCATAAAATCAGAGGATCAATCGATGAATAAGAGATCTGACATCAAGGGTCTGAGTAGTATTTATGATTATTTAATTAAATCAGTTCTTAAAAAAACCATTCTTTAACGATCACATGCACGTTTTACATATATGAGGTTATGTAGTTGTTGACATCTGTAATTGACAAAAATCACAAGAGATGGAGTTGCTATTTAAATTTTTATACATAATTCTATTCTTTTCCAAATTAAGAAAATCACAAGATAAAGAAGAATTTTGCTGCTTTAAAAAAACCAGTTTTTTACCAAAAAATGACTAAACAAAAAATTTTTTTCGTCCATTTTGTATTCGTTGGTTCTGATGGACATTTTATAATTTTTGAAAAAAAATTTTTACATACATTATTCAAAAAAAGAACCATCACCACGAAGTTTATCGTTATAGGAAAAAGCAAGGTGTTTCTACGTTTTATTTCTTTGACTATTGTCCTATATATTTATTTATTTTTTAACTTTTAACAATTTTGACTATACATATGTATTTGGTTTTTATAATTTTAACAATTTTAACAACACACCAAAAAATCCTCTGTGAAAACACAGTAAGTCTATTTTCTTTTTCTCACTTTATTGTTAATGAATGTAAACTTGATAATTTATATTTAAAATATTGCATGGTTTAAAAAATTTATCTTTATTATATTGTATTATTTAAAAATGTAAAATATAATTTGTATTGTATAAAAAAATCACAAAATAATTTTTTAATAAAGTTGGTTTTGTTCCGTTCGTTTTAGCACTTGAAAAAGGCACGAATTGTGACCGAAAGCTTGTGAATTTCAAATGAGTATTTGATTTTTAAAAACCACATCGGCTGTTTTACCCATCATTTACATTCAATTCAATATATATATATATATATATATATACTATATATATTATTATTATTATTAAAATTGAGTTGCAAAGCATTATACTTGTGACATTAGTTAAGAGTACATTTTCTAAATTTATAATTATAACTTTTATTATCGTATGATGTTTTATTTTATTCGTTTAATTAATATGATGTTTGACAAATTAAATAATTTTATGAAATTCATTTTTGACTTTTATTCCTAACGAACGAAATACCCTAATGCCATTATTTTAAATTTTTATATTTTTTATATATACATACATAGGTTAAGGTGACCAGACGTCCCACATTAGGTGGGACTGTCCCACAGGTGGGTTTCTTGTTCCACATCGAAAACTGTCCCACAAAATGTCCCACTTTGGACAATATTTTGTTTTTTTGAGTAAATACAAAGATGTTTATATAATACAGACATGTTTTGGAATTTGCAAATAAATAAATAAATAAATAATAATAATAATAATAATAATAATAATAATAATAATAAAATAATAATTAAAAATAGAACGTGTGTTTTGATCTGTTCCACATCCCAATGTAAAACATCTGGTCACTTTAACATAGGTAATATAAAACACATAATTTTAATAATAATAATATTTACAATATTATTTACATATCACCTACTCAGCTGATAAAAAATAAATAGTAATTCAAAATAATATTTATAATTATATTTTTAACCATAACCCAAAAATACTAAATTTTTATTATCTGGAGCGCTTTTGTCGGGAAGCGCAATTGTCGGTGGCGCAATTGTCGGTAGCGTTTATGTCGGGGCGCTTATGTCGGGGCGCTTATGTCGCGAGCGCTTATGTCGGGGTACCTTAAGAAATATATGTTGTTTAAATATTACTTGTTTACTCAATGCCTATACCGGAAAGTGATATCAGTAGATATTTGTGCCTAGTGCAAAATATTAGAACATTGCTAAAATAAAAAATAAATTGAAAACCAATAGATACACGATACACGTTTATTTTTTTAATGAAGAAATTTAATTAAAGTAAATTACGATGTAATAATGTCAGCATATTTCCTTGCCTGGCAAGAATTTGTTCCTTGTATCTTCTTAAAAAATAATATTCCAACAAGATTTGATTTAATTTATGGATAATCCGGTATTCGGCTATCTAATATGGCCGAATATTTCTTATTTTTTAGTCCGTTGCATCACTAAACAAAATATTTCCAAGGGGCCATCTCTGTTTATAAGACTGTGAATTCAAATTATTTGGACGATGCATTTTTATTGCAATTTGACCGTATAAATAGATTGAGTAGGCCTTAAGAAAAGTGTGTCGCATACGAATTTCATACATTTTGCAGTTTTTCAATTTTTTACACACTTGTCTCCAAGAGAAAGTTTAGATCTGAACAGGGTTGGACTGGAAAAAAAATTAGGCCCAGAGAAAGTTGCAGGATAGGCTCATTAGCTGTGTTTTTTTTTTAACCGAAAAACTCAGCTCAGATCGCAGCAAGTATCAGTAACCTTGAAATAATAGCTGTTTTATTTATCGTCTCGTAACTGAGTTAAAAGTGAGTGAATTGCTTTCCCCCTTTATCTGATACTGAGTTGCATATTTTGCTAGTGCTTAGCTGAGATTCAAGTGAGCGCATATGCGCGCAATTCAAATTTTCCTAGTTTAAGATTAGATAACGTGTTTGATACTGGTTGACATTTCTGTTTGAATATTTTATTGTGAAGACAAAACAATAGATATATCCGGGGTGAGTTGCAATAAATTATCAACGCAAACAATCCAAATTCATCTAATGTTTTAGGTTATATCATATATGTGGAATTTACGATTTTAAACGTCACTTTCAAATAAACTGTTTTATTTATCAATACAACTCACTCAGCAAAACTCAGCTCAGCTCAGTTTATTTACAAAGATTTACTGATCTGAGTGGAATGTAAAAAAAACACAGCTAATATTATTTAAATACGTTATATTTCTATATTTCAATAAACATTGGAAATGACATTAGAGAAAAATAAAGATGATTCGTAAATATGACACATATAAAATTAAATATAATTTTTTAATTAAATCTAAGTTAACAGACTATTTAATAAATGTCTTTTTTTCGGAAATTTTGTTAAAGATATCTTCATTATCTAATTTTGTTCAACATATCCTTTTTGCATGACATGAGCTTGAAAGCCCCACGAAATTATCCAAACTTAAAAAATTTCGCAATCTATTTAAAACGTAGTTTAATTTTGGAAATATTCGTTCGCATGATACCTGAGTGGAAGATATAATGTTAGCACTAATTTATAAGCAATAAATAAATTAAATTATTTTCAACTTTATTCATGCGTTCCTAATACCAAGTGGACTTCTCAGACTTTGTTGTGACCCAGAAAAATGTAAAAATGCAATTACTTCTTAAAAAATAATTCATAGATAGCACTGCTAGTATTCAAATTACAGTTTTCTTTTTTATCGACAGCACAATTCGATTTGGAAATAGTTCGAACATTACCATATAGATAACACTGTAAGATCATTGTTCGAAATAGTTGGCCAGTTGAATGTTGTGTTATAAATTTTCAAATACATATTGATTTTTATAGTAATTAAAAAACATTATTCTACATACAATATTTAGATTTGATTTTAAATAATAATCATGTAAAAAAAGTGACAAATTATATTTAAAGTAATTGTTTACATTGATAGTCCTGTAGGTAAAGTTCATTCAGGTGCAGAATGATTACTTATCTTTCTATTTTTTTTTTCTTTTATTTAAATATTATTTAGACAAATAGCTAGAACATAAATTAAGTAGCAGTTAAGGAAAAAATTGTAAAATTAAATATGCAGCTATATATTCTTCTTCTTATACTAGTAATTTTATACAAAATTCATCTGGCCAACTAGATTCGTGTCAGATTTTTATAAGTTAACCTCTAATACTATCAATTACAATATTTTACTTTTTATAAGAAGTTTTTTGTGGTAGAAAATTTAATTTTAATCATGAATAAGTTTATGCACCATTGTCAATTATGTATAAGTGACAAAAATGTATTGTTCAATATACTTGATCTGGATTCAGATGGCAAACGTTTCGTAGATAAATTGAAAGCAATTATTCCAGAAATTGTAAGAAAGAAATTATTTGTTTTGATTGTAATATACATTATTGTATCTGAATCTTTTACTTTCCTTATTTTAGGTAGATTGCAGGATCAAATTGCCGAATAGTATTTGTACAATTTGCGCTGTTCAGTTGAATGAAGCTTATAAATTTATAAAAAAATGTTTCGATTCTCAAATAATATTAAAACAACATTTAAACGAAGAGCTTTGTCGATTGTGTGCTGGTTGTGATAATATAACATTTACTTTAACTACACTGGATTCGGATAATGTATTGTTATCATACAAATTGGAAACCATTGCATCGGAAATTGTAAGTAAAATACTAGCTTTAACCTGGTCTACAAAACGAAATTATATGCTTAGAAATTGATAAGTAATCATTTATTTATTGTCTCTTCCATAATTTTTGAGAACAGACAAATTTAACTTAACCTAATTTTTTAGAGTATTTTAAATTTTAATACGTTTGTTGGTTTTTTTTTAATTAAAACTTATTAAAATATGTTTTAATTTGAATATATGTACATTTACAATAAAAATTACATAAAACAATTATTATTTTATTAGGTTTATTTATAATAAGTTTATTAATTATTATAATATGTTTTTGCTAAACTAAAATTTGTTTCTGCAAGAGTAGTTGATAATAGCTATTATGAGAAAAATATTGTTGTCTGTTTTCAGGCTGGTAAAAATTTCGTCTTGTATTTTTAATCATTTGTTACTTTATAACCAAGTAACGTACGTATTCACACAGCTTGTAGTGGGATTTAGATCTCACAAATAATACAAATATTAGTAAAATATCATAGGGACTAGGTGTTATTAGTAGAAATATATTTCTTTATTGAGATCCCTTTAATCCGGAGATTTTTATTATATGTAATATATAATTTTTATTTATATTTTAGCTGGAATGTACTGAGAAGTTATCGAATTGTATTTGCTCAGTTTGTTCTGTTCGATTAAATGAAACGTATAAATTTGTAGAAAAATGTTTTAAATCGCAAGAAATTTTAAAGCGATTTGCAAAACAACAATCGCAAAATGGTGAAATTATGAAAAACGAAATTAAAAATGAAAGCGAAATTAAAGAAGAGAATATTGATGAAGAATACATTAAACTAGATGTGGAAACTGATATAAACATTAAAATTGAAGATAGTTTAGAACAACAAAATAATACAAATGCTGATGCTGTTTGTATCAATGAAGAAGCTATTACTGAAGAACACATTCAAGTAGATTTGGAAAATGATATAAATATTGAATTTGAAGAAAGTTTGAAATCAGAATCTTTAGATTTACATTCAGAATTAATAATTAAGGAAGAATATGCGGATTTTGAGAATGAAACCGATATAAAACGTTGTCAAGTTAGTAGAGATTCGAAGAAAAATAATATTTTCAACTGGGAAGAAAATGATGAATCTGTGAAGAAAAGAAAATCTCATAAATGTACATTATGTGAGAAAACTTTCTCTTGGAATGCTAATTTAAAACGACATATACGTTCTCATACAAAAGAGAGATCTTATAAATGCGAAATATGTGAGAAAACATTTACTCAAAGTGGACATTTAAAAGAACATATTCGTATACATACAAATGAGAGACCTTATAAATGCGAAATATGTGAGAAAACATTTACTCAAAGCGGACGTTTAAAAGAACATATTCGTATACATACAAATGAGAGACCTTATAAATGCGAAATATGTGAGAAAACGTTTACTCAAAGAGGAAGCTTAAAAACACATATGCGTTCTCATTCAAATGAAAGACCTTATAAATGCAAAATATGCGAAAAAGCATTTACTCAAAGTGCAAGTTTAAATGCGCATATCCGTTCTCATACAAAAGAGAGACCTTATAAATGCGAAATATGTGAAAAAACTTTTTCTGAAAGTGGAAGTTTAAGAAAACATATCCGTATACATACAAAGGAGAGACCTTATAAGTGCGAAATATGTGAGAAAACTTTTACTCAGAGTGGAAACTTAAGAAGACATATTCGTTTTCATGCAAGGGAGAAACCTGATGAATGCAAAATAGAAAACTTTTCCACAAAGTAGAAATTAAAAAGAAATATATTCGTATTCATAATGTAACGATTTTGTAGTTCACTTTTTATTAATTTTTAAATATTGTTATGCTCTATTCATACTGCTTTTTATGTTTATGTTTTAGCGCAGACCTAGTGGTTCTGAACCAAATCACATGTAAGTTTATGGGGATATCCTGTACATGCGCGGATTTAGTTTCATTAGCAAATTTTGTTTCATCGCTGCCAAAGTCTGATCTGGCCAAAGTTTCTTAACTAAAATTTACTTATGTTTTAAAAACAGCCAATCAGATCTTACTAAAATGAGATAGCGTTGTATATCTGTTTTCATGTAAGAAACGTCAAATTTATAATATGTAAATGAACAGTTTGGAAGATAGATAAAATTCTAAGTAGAGGTTTGGAGCCAGAGCAGTGGAGAAGCATAATTTTGTGTGAAAATATTGGCTGCTCCACTGCTTTATTTTTAGCAACATTTGAAGATTTGAAAGTGGTCTAAGTCTATTTTATATTATATGGAGATATTTAAGGGTTTGTATTTGAATGGTTTGAAATATATTGATATATGTTAATAACGCTCATTTTATGTTTTTTTTTTTTAAATATTACATTGATTTAAGTTTATAATGTGATCATTATATTATATTATTATCATTATATCATTAACTACGTAAATTAATATTGACAAAATGATCAAAATTTTGAAAGATTTTTTTGGGAACTGATTGTAGATAAGAAGCTCAAAACAGATTTTGCATTTATTGTCTAACTTTTTGTCAAAAATGTACTTACAGCACTTTCAAAGAAAACGGCTTATTTTGTTTGTATTATATAAGTTAAAGCTTCGTTAAAAAAAGATTTTTACAATTTAAATCGGAACGCAGAGTTAGAGCGGAACTGAAACAATTAAAAATTTGGGCTGCTCCAAAACTCTGACGGCTCGGTTGCGCAAAGCGTTGTTAAATGCTTTGTAAGTTGACCAATTCGTTAACTTGCCACCAATCAGTGAGACGGTTTGAAGAATTTGCAATCTAGTTAACTCATTGATTAAATAAACAATGCTTTGTATAACCGGGCCTAAGTATTTTTTGTTATTGTCTGATTGTCTTTAAATTTGTTAATTTTCAAGATATTTATGATTATTGTCTCGCATTTATTTTATATGTAAAATGTTTCTTTTATTATATTGCTTTGAAAATGTCAATAGAATGAAATTACTATCTGTAAAACTTTGAAATTTAAAGATTTTTAGTTTTTACAATGTAATTGAAATATAAAATTTGTGTAAACTTATATATTTGATAAATAAATGGTATTTTTTGACTACATTTTTTTAAAGATTCTGAAAATGCTATTCAGTTGTTCTTTTATAATCGTTCATTTTGAAACGAGGCAAATATCTGTACCTAATTTTTTAATTTTTTTATGTTATTAATTTATCTTACTATTAATATTTTTTTAAGAATGTGTTTCGATAATAATTATGTCGACTGTACTTGTTTACTTATATTTTAAAACCAACATCTGGTACGCTGGACGTTACTGGTTTATTGTGTTGTTTTGCTTATTGAGAAAAATACATTTCTTTAAGGGTCATTTATGGTCTTATTATGTTTAGGTATAAACACGATCGTACATGACCCAATTCTTTTATAGTTTAGGGTTCTTTATTTTGAAAACAATTTTGTTTTTAAGAATTTGTTTTTCTGATTATGGGCACATCCTACTATTTCCTATCCTAGCCAATGCAAAGCGATTATTTGTAAGATAGGTTTCAAAAGTTAATATTATTGGGTGTAGAAAATTATGATGTCATTTTCAGCCAGTACTCTTTAACAAGGATGCTAGAAGTGTAATTTGATTGGTAAAATATTATATCTTGTTATTATGTCCTACTCTTACTAATGATTTTGTATATGCGAACTTTGTTGCAAGTCAACGTGGACTAGGAGTATATGAGGGCTGACCGATCTCACGAGTGGGCATTCTGGTCTAGAATCAGAATCAGGGAAGTTTGGCCCATGGTATAGTTCATTATACTAGGTAACCTTGTCATCTCTCAGAAATAAGATACATAAGGGGGGATAGTTTAGCAGTTTGTACATTGCGACTGCCTTTTATAATGTAAGGGGAGCTGACGTTACAGATAACAAACTGTGAAAACTTAAATTCTGAGAGATTGGTGGGTTGTGCGAACGGTTTAGCAGTTTGTACATTGCGACTGCCTTTTACAATGTAAGGGGAGCTGACGTTACAGATAACAAACTGTGAAAACTTAAAACTCTCAGAAAACATAGTATACTTGTACAAAAGTTTCACGAAGATAAGTTCACGTGTAAACTCAAACCATGGCCAGAGCGTACCTAGTCATCGGGCGATAGTATCCGCCAGTAACCGGTAAGCCAGCACATTCGCCGGGCCAGCGTTGCAACGCCGGGCGACCCGCGTCTGGTTGGGGGTAGCCAGAAGCCGTGAGAGACACCGATTCGACCATGATTTCACTAGACGATCACGCACCAATTACGTAATGTATTCACATTCCCTATTCCCCAAATACACTTACACTTACACGTATAAAATGACATATTATTTGGCAAATAACCAATAATTATTGTACATTGGTTTTGGTACCTCGTCGGATTAAAATATAGAATTTTTCGGGCATTTAGATGCGAGTACTTTATACATACTTCTTATATGATTACTAATACACGAGCTCTTGGTCGGCAGTAATCTCGATCCTAATGAGCGACAGTATATCTCTTTGAGTATACGTCCGACCCGTTCATTTGAATTGTGGTCACCCACAGAATACACTACACCTTCCGAAGTATAATAAAGGATTCTTTGAGTTACGTTGTTATTAGAGTTTTTATATCGAATTTATTATTTGCGCACAAGATGCACTGACGAGCCGCCACTAACCATTTATTCAAAATCTTTTAATGAAATTGTAAACAAAATACAGACAAACACTAAAAATATTGAAATATTTAAATAATTATATAATTTTACAAATTTCTCATGCACAATAAATCGACATAGTTAAACCAAATGTGACTTTTATTTCAAATCATTTTATGTACTTTCCTGTTTGCAGTTCGGCGACTTTTAAAGTTCACTGAGGTTACTTAATTTTTGTTATTCATTTACATAACGTAGTTGGGTCCTAAAATCACGGAATAATTAAAGTTTTCTAAATTTAAATTCGTTAATTGTTGTTTAATTAATTTGATATTTAATTGTAAATTTAGCCGCGTTACAATTTGTTTGAGAATAAATTGCCTGGCAACTATAAAAGAATGAAATCGAATTGTAAAACGGATAACATTGACTTTATTCATCGTACATTTGCGGAATATTTCATATCCGAACTCATTTTCGATAGGCTGGAAAACAAATTAGGTAACCCGAATTACTCTGACACATGTGGATATTTTTGTTGAATCATATTTTTCGGGAATATAACAAAAACGTTATCCGTAATTTTATTAATTGCAAATTGGCTGATAAATCTCTTAAATATTAAAATACTCAACTTTATTATCAATATAATAAAAATACAAATAGAATTTAAGTCATTTCATACTGATTTTGATACGACTACATCTTTGGATTCTGTTAAAATTAGTTCAAAAAAATGATCATCTTTGTGTAAATACAGAAAAGATTTTAAACGATAAATCAAATTCAGATATATTAAATACAGATACAGTAAATAGGCAATTGCATGGTCAAACAATTCAACAAAACATATGCAAAATATGTAAGAAAGTTTTTCGATACCATTCCGGACTAACCAAACATGTTCGGATGCATACGGGTGAGAAACCATATAAATGCACATTGTGTGAGGAAAGCTTTCGCTCACAGTAATAATTTAACGTAGTCACACGGGCGAAAAACCATTTTCTTGCACGCTATGTGAGAAAGCTTTTATTACAAGTTCGAAATTAAAAAGACATATGCGCAAACGCACCAATTGAAAAACAAGAAAACAACAACCATACACACACAAAATATATGATAAAACTAAAACAATAGAACATAAAAGAAAAACAAGATTAGAAGTATATGGGTAAACCCATATATAGCCCACTTTGACATTTCTCGGAAAGTTGGTAACACAATATTTTTATTGAAATTATAATTTATGTGGGCACTAGGAGAAACTTTTCGGAAAATTTGATCAAAATCGAATAAATAATGTAGCCATAATAAATTTTTTTAAAATTTTGTGACTTTTTTCTCTCGATAAGTTGGCAACACTGTATTTTGTTAAAATTGCATAATTTATTTAGGCACTAGAAGAAACTTTTATGAAAATTTGATTAAAATCGGTTAAAAAAATGGTCATAATAATTTTTTTAAAAGTTTAGTAATTTTTTTCTCGGAAAGTTGGCAACACTGGATATTAATAAAATTATATAATTAATGTGAGCATTAGAGAAATCCTTTCTGAAAATTTGATTAAAATCGGATAAATAACGTAGCCAATATGAATTTTTAAAAACTTTAGTAATTTTTTCTCGGAAAGTTGGCATCACTGGAAAAAAATAAAACCACATGATCATCTTGGGTACTAGACAAATTTATCCTGAAAATTTCATTAAAATCGGTTGAACCGTCTAGGAGGAGTTGCGATCACAATATTTTGTCTGACGACCGAATGAGCGAGCCAGCGAGCTGACGACGCACATCCAAACACCCACATAAACTAAGTTCATATTCGTCATCTAGAGGCTATATGAAGGATTTCTATAATTTTTTTTTGGTAATGTTACAGACATCGTACCAAACGCTATACCACTTTTTCCTTGCAGTCAAAGTGGTAAAAATGCACTAGGCGAAAGTACTGATACCATTTCCAGTGTAGGTCATAAATTAAATAATAATAAAAATTTCAAGTATACTTACTTTATTTGTAATCATTTTGAAAAAAAGTTATTTGAAAGAAAAATTTAAAATAACATTTTAGACCCTTATACAAAAATTTATTTTCCATAGCCGACTTAAATAATCATAATATGAAATACATGTAGATAAATTTAATTACACAATTTAAAACAGATAAGAATTTACAAAGTTTTTATTTTATAAATATATTTATACCGTGATGTATAAAAAATAATATTTTAATTACAAAATCTAATCTGTTAATTATACTACAAGTTACAAGTATTTACTAAATGATTATAAAAGGTCAAAATAAAACATAAATTAACTACATATTTAAAAAAAATTAAAGCATTATTTTTTCAATTTTTTATGAACAAAACAAATAGATAAAAAATTCTAAATAATGACTTAAATATTTGAATTAAGTCAAACATAGTTAAAAATATTTGTACAATAAATTACATTCGGAGGCTGTTTTCGTAATACGGTTGGTGTAAAGTGACATTGGCTGTTGAAGACAAAATTGATGGTGGCGGAGAAGGTGTAACAACTGCTGCTGCAGGTTGTGAGTTGGTGCAACATCTGGCGCTAATCCTCTTAAAAATATTGAAATAGCTTAAATTTGCTTGTTCTGGGAAATGTCTAGTTGTACTGCATTACGCCGAGTACTAATTGTTTCGATTAGAATGAACACTATCATAATTATACGTGGAACTGTTGATCCGGTCTTTTGCAGTTTCGAAATGTACGAACAAATACGTGATATGAAGATTGGAGTTTATTTGGATATCTACGTTGGTATTCTTTTGAAGCAGGGCGACTATTGCGATATCCATAAATATAAATTATATCTGCATATTCGACTGCAGTACAACGATACATTGTTTTACAATAATTAAATAAATATAAACTAAATAAACGTCAGATTTAAACAGTTTGTGCATAGCTGTTTTATTTTATTTTTCTACGGTCACTTGTTATTAAACTTGTAAATTTACTCTGCCACTAATACAAATTTAATTTTTTATAGCTACGCAACTAGATAGAATTATACCTCTATGTTCATATGGCATTATTATTGTTTGGTACATGCGTTATAAATCACTCTATAGAACTGATTATTATAAAAATTAGATAATAATATGTGCAATTAATTATTCAATAATAATTATTATGATTTTACATATGTAATACAAATTAATTAAATATGTAATTTTCCATAGTTTCTTTAGGTATTATTGTAGTATTTTGGTTTTATAAAAATATATATATTTGTTGTTTATTGTTATAAATAATATATATTATTTCAGGAAAAAAAAAAGCAACAACTACTTGACATAGGGCCGATTCTGTCGCCTTACTAAAGTGCGTACAAGTTAGGTTTAAATCAAAATAAGCTTGCTTTCTCTTCTGATAAATTTTAAAATTTCTAGAAAAGCTAAACAAAGCGATTATCTAATTTTGCGAAATAAAATTCTACCTAAAAATTCCTTTCATGACTGCGCATTTATAACTAAAGTGTTTTACAATTGTCCTATTATGAATAATTATAAATTCACCAAGTATACATCACATTTTAGTCCGCAAACTGTTTCCGGGAAAATTATGATTTACATAAACATTCTTTAAACTACATAGTTTTTAAAATATGCAAAAAATTAAAATTATCTCATTGTGTTCTATCATCTATTACCTACTATAGATCTTATGATACGATTGAAGAAAAAATATTTTATTCATATTATTAAATAAATTAAAACTAAAACGGCAATCTGAATAAGATTTAACATTTAAATTTTGTTTAAAATAATAATCATGTAAAAGAAGATACTTGCAAATTATATTTAGAATAAAACCTCATTCAGACTGCCAAAACAGTTTTACGATTTAGTTTTAGTTTCACGATTTAACACAGCGCAAAAACTAAACCATTTACATTGCCTGTACGTCTTGATTAATTTTCAGTTACGCCTGCGTAATGATGACAATTTAAATGTAGTTAAAAATTATTTGACTTTACTGTTTACGTTGTATACAAAGTTTTTGGTTATCTTCAGTACAGTTTTTTTCTTTTACAGTTTAAGTTGTTTGTTGTGTTAAATAGGTCTCAAGAAACATTTATAATTATACAGAATAAATCAGTACAAACATTTTAAAGTTACGAATGCGAAATACAACATTTAGAATTGTATAGGACATAAATATAATTTTGCAAGTATATACAATAAATTCACCATCTTCTTTGTTTTCGCTACATTTTCTTCTGTTTCTAAAATAAATGTTATTTTAGTATATATTAAATACGCCTTTTCAAAATAATTTTATTTTCCAAACTGCCCATTTACATATTATAAATTTGACGTTTCTTAATAAAAACAGATATACATCGCTATCTCACGTTACTGCAAAATCTGAATGGTCATTCTTAAAACATAAGTGAATTTTAGTTAAGAAACCTTGGCCAGGTCAAACTTTGAGTGCGATAAAACAAAATTTGCTAATGAAATTAAATCCTCGGATGAGCAGTGTATTCCCATGTACTTACGTGTGGTTTTGGTCCAAAATTACTAGATCTGCACTAAAACATAACATTGATTTCACTAGCGAAATAGCAGTCTGAATAAGCTTAAAAATACGTTTCTTTTTAATTTCTACTCTTAGTAAAAGTTTTCTATTTCGCATTCATCAGGTTACTCCCTTGCATGAAAACGGAAATGTTTTCTTAAGTTTCCATTTAGATTAAAAGTTCGTTCACATATTTCGCATTTATAAAATTTCTTTATTT
Organism: Clivina fossor; assembly: GCA_963966155.1. Taxonomy (NCBI): domain Eukaryota; kingdom Metazoa; phylum Arthropoda; class Insecta; order Coleoptera; family Carabidae; genus Clivina; species Clivina fossor. The sequence goes on along the minus strand of CAWYQG010000108.1, from coordinate 11,489 downwards.
GTATGAGAACGAATATGTTTTTTTAAGGTTCTATTTGCAGTAAAAGTTTTCTCACATATTTCGCATTTATAAGGTCTCTCATTTGTATGTATACGACTATGCCTTTTTAAATTTTCATTTCGAGTAAAAGTTTTTTCACATATTTCGCATTTATAAGGTCTCATATTTGTATGTGAACGGATATGTTTTCTTAAATTTCCACTTTCAGTAAAAGTTTTCTCACATATTTCGCATTTATAAGGTCTCTCATTTGTATGTATACGAATATGGTCATTTAAATGTCCACTATGAGTAAATGCTTTGTCACATATTTCGCATTTATAAGGTCTCATATTTGTATGTGAACGGATATGTTTTCTTAAATTTCCACTTTCAGTAAAAGTTTTCTCACATATTTCGCATTTATAAGGTCTCTCATTTGTATGTAAACGGATATGTTTCCTTAAACTTCCATTTTGAGTAAATGCTTTTTCACATATTTTGCACTTATAAGGTTTCTCCTTTGTATGAGAACGGATATGTTTCCTTAATTTTCCATTATCAGTAAAAGTTTTCTCACATAATGTACATTTATAAGATTTTCTTTTCTTTACAGATTCATCATTTTCTTCCGAGCTGAAAATATTATTTTTCTTCGAATCTCCACTAGCTTGCCCATGTTTTATATCGATTTGATTCTCAAAATCCGAATATTCTTCCTTAATTATTATTTCTGAATGTAAATCTAAAGATTCTGATTTCAAACTTTCTTCAAATTTAATATTTGTATCAGTTTCCAATTCTACTTCTTCAATCTAATCTTCAGTAATAGCTTCTTCTTTCATACAAACAGCATCAACATTTGTATTATTTTGTGATTCTAAACTTTCTTCAACTTTAATGTTTATGTCAGTTTCCAAATCTAGTTTAATGTATTCTTCATCAATATTCTCTTCTTTAATTTCGCTTTCATTTTTAATTTCGTTTTTCATAACTTCACTATTTTGCGATTGTTGTTTTGCATATCGCTTGAAAATTTCTTGCGAATTAAAACATTTTTCTACAAATTTATATGTTTCATTTAATCGAACAGAGCAAATTGAGCATATACAATCCGATAACTTCTGAGTACATTCCAGCTAAAAATATAAATTAAAATTATATATTACATATAATAAAAATCTCCATTTTAAAGAGATCTTAATAAAGAAATATATTTCTACTAATAACACCTAGTCAATATGATATTTTACTAATATTTGATTTATTTGTGAGATTTAAATCCCAATACAAGCTGTGTGCATACGTACGTTACTTGGTTATGAAGTAACAAATGATTAAAAATACAAGACGAAATTTTTACGAGAATGAAAACAGACAACAATATTTTTTCTCATAATAGCTATTACCAACTACTCTTTCAGAAACAAATTTTAGTTTAGCAAAAACATATTATAATAATTAATAAACTTATTATAAGTAAACCTAATAAAATAATTATTTTTTATGTTATTTTTATTGTAAATGTACATGTATTTAAATTAAAACTTATTTTACATAAGTTTTAATTAAACAAAACCAACAAAAATATTAAAATTTGAAATACTCTAAAATAGGTTAAGTTAAATTTGTCTGTTCTCAAAAATTATGGAAGAGACAATAAATAAATGGTTACTTATCAATTTCTAAGCATATAATTTCGTTTCGTGGACCTGGTTAAACCTAGTATTTTACTTACAATTTCCGATGCAATGGTTTCCAATTTGTATGATAACAATACATTATCCGAATCCATTGTAGTTAAAGTAAATGTTATATTATCACCACCAGCACATAATCGACAACGTTCTTCATTTAAATGTTGTTTTAATATTATTTGAGAATTGAAACATTGTTTTATAAATTGATAAGCATCATTCAATCGAACAGAGCAAATTGTACAAATACCATTCGGTAATTTGATCTTGCAATCCACCTAAAATAAAAAAAGTAAAAGATTCAGAAACAATAATGTATATTACAATCAAAACAAATAATTTCATTCTTACAATTTCTGGCATAATTGCTTCCAATTTATCTACGAAACGTTTGCCATCTGAATCCAGATCAAGTATCGTGAACAATACATTTTTATCACTTGTACATAATTTGCATTGTTGCATAAAACTATTCATGATTAAAATTAATTTTTTTACCAAAACAAGCTTCTTATAAAAAGTAAAAACGTATTTAATTGTATTAGAGGTTAACTTAGAAAGATGTGTTATGAAACCAGTTGGCCAGATGAATTTTGTGTAATGTTACTAGTATAAGTAACAGCATATTTTTTTACTGATGCACCAGATTTAATTTTAAAAATGTTTTCTCAATTTCTGCTTGTTTTAGATTCTAGCACAAGTCTAATATGAAATTCAAACAAAAGAAAAAAATAGAAAAATTTAGTTAATATTTATTCTACAGCCAAGGTCAACATGCTTGAATGAAGTAACTGGCTAGCATACCAATCACACACCAACTGTAAAATCTACTTCATTCAATCTTTTTGACTTTAACTACAAGACCGTCAACTAAATATCAATTGAAAGAATTATTACTTTAAATATAATTTATTCTTTTTTCTATGTACATGATTATTATTTTAAACCAAATCTAAATGTTATGTAGACTAATGTTTTTTAATTACTATAAAAAAAAATCAAGATGTATTTGAAAATTTATAACACATCATTCAGTTGGCCAACTAGTAAAACCTCAGTTGTTCTTCAGATTCAGCCAAAACAACCACGTCATCAACAAACGCTAAAGCAGGTACAACACAATCACCTATTTGTATACCATCATTACCACAGAAAGCTTTCCGAAGAAGAACATCCATATATAAATTAAATAGCCAAGGAGACATTACACAGCCCTGTTTCACGCCAACATCTATACGAATATATATAGCATTTAAAATTATTCATATTTTTTGTCGATATCTATATTACTATAGCTTGATTTAATATATGAGGTTTAATGTAAAATATATAATTGCACCTAATACCTAATATTTTTATATTGACAAAACTGATATTATTGCATAATAAAATGTTGCTTTTATAAGCAAAACGTGCATAGCAATCTGTTTTTCTCTGTGTATGAATTGAAATATATTAGCCATTGGATATGTTTTAAAAAGTATTTTTCTAAATACCTAATAGCTGTGCTTATAAACAGATATCAATAGAAAAACAAAGATATATTCATATATTTGTATGGTAAGACGTATTTAATAAATACAAAAAAGATATATTCTTTAAATCAAAACGACAAACAAACCACCCACCAAATTTGCTTAAGACAAATTAGTTGTTATATTTTTATCGTCTTCAAAATATTTTATTGAACCATTAGCGGAACATAATTATAGTAATGTATGGCATTTAAGAACTTACCTAGAGCCACGTAAAGCTAGAGAACAAGAATTTAGGATTGCAATTTAGGATTTGGCAACAATCTACTAGACCGAAAATGTCTTATCAATATATTAATGAATAAAACTATACGCAAAATCCATAATTTAAATATTTATTCATTATCAGATAATCGCATATTGAATCGACTACAACTACTTACCGCTGCTGATCATAAAGTTCATTACTTTAAATTACGAATACATAATCTAACCCAATCCATAACTTTTAAAACAGAACGAAATCGACATCATTATACAAAAATGGTACATTTAAAAATCAATAATTTAACAATTGTATTTATATTAAAATTGAGTATTAATAGAACAATGTTCATGTTAATATTTTTGCAATATTAACATATTAGTAAATTTATAAATGACAAACAACTTATTTCATTGATATTATTTAAATATTTTATATATAATATTTTTATCTTATGACATATATGTATATTAATTAATATAATTAAGTAAAAGAAAAAACAATTCCTTATTTGTGTTTCTGTAATAAGTATGAAAATGCATGATTTTCATAAATTTTTACAATCTACATTACAGAAACAATAAATATTTGACTAAATATAAAGGAACATTACTTAGATGGTCGATGCCTCAAAATCTGAACCTTAACTTTTATAGGTCCTATGATAGGCTTAAAGAAAAATATTTTATTCATATTATTAAATAAAGTTAAAACTACTTAACAATACATATTACAAAATAATATTGATTTATTTATTAATTTGAATTTCATTATAAGAAACATTTAATATATTTTACATATTTAATAATAATAAAATAAATAGTATAGTATAGTGAAGTGAACGGTATACACGTGTTTTTTTTTGCTCGATACATTTAGCAGTGTTCAGTGATAAAAAACCATATTTAAATTTTAGTTTTAAGTAAAATATATAAATTGAAATTCAGTGAACATATTAAGCATATCGTATTTGAAAAAACTGTAACATATATTTGATAATATCAATATATATGTAGTGCTTTATTTGCATATAAAAGTTAAAATTTGTAACGTGTTGTCTTTAAAAAACTGTGTGTTCAAACTGGTTTAAACATAAGTGTGTTTACTTCAGTAATCTAAAATTTAATAAAAACACAAATTTAAACTTGTTACTTTAATATATTTAAAAACGAAAAATTACATTTATTTAAAAAAAAAAAAAAAATTTATAATAAATAAATAAAATGTCAATTTGCAAAGTATGTAATTCTAAGCTAAGTAGAACAAATCCTGGTGTTTTGTGTGCAGGCAAATGCGCAGCAAGCTTTCACATTAACTGCATTGATATATCGGAGTCTGTTAAAAATGCGCTAATTTCATCTGATAGTTTATCGTGGTTATGTGGGGATTGTAAACAATATAAACAAAATCAGGACATTCCAAAGCATGAGCAACCATCCCTTTTACAAATCATGGATATACTTAAAGATCTTAAAAAATCTGTAGAGTTCTGCTGCGACAAAATTGATGATTTTGAAGCCAAATTAAATTCAATTACTGACAAAATTAAACTAATTGAACCACTTCAAAATGAATGTAATATATTAAAAACAAAATTAATAGATCTGGAACAAAGATCAAGACTCAATAATGTGGAAATATCTGGTGTGCCCGAGTCATCAAACGAAAATTTAACTACAATTATTGAAAAGATTGGAGAGGTTGTTAAATTTCCAATACAAGAACAAGATATCGATGTAGTTCATCGCGTTGCATCGTTTAAGTATAACAAGGATATACCAAAAAATATTATTGTGCGCTTCACAAGAAAACAAGTAAGAGATAATTTTGTTGCCAGTGCGCGTAAAACTTCTAATCTAAACTCGAGAAGTTTGAATATGGATAAAACAAATAAAATATATGTAAATGACCATCTAAGTCCACATTACAAGTTATTGCTAAGAAAATCTAAAGAAGCTGCTATTAAAAATAATTGTAAATATGTCTGGGTAAAAAATTTTAAAATTTTTGTACGCAAATCAGACACAACACCAATATTAATTATAAACAATGAAAATGATATCAATAAAATAAAATAATTTAAAATAATATGTAATACATTAAATTAAAATCACTCTAAAATGGATTTAAATATTTATTATCAGAATGTTCGAGGGCTTAATTCTAAATTAAAAAACTTTTATAATGAAGTTAGTATAAATAATTATGATATCATCATTTTAACGGAAACATGGCTTAGTGAATCGGTGTTAAATTCAGAACTATGCAACTTAAATCAATATACAGTTTTTAGACGTGATCGTGTCAGTGAATTTAAAAATAGAGGTGGTGGCGTTTTAATTATGACAGCAAATAAATTCAAAACTAAAGTTCAAAGTTGGAACTCAATGGCTGAAGATTTATGGGTAACCATATACACACCGCAGCTGAAAATTAATATATGTTGTGCCTACATTCCACCATTATCGGATATTCAAGTTTACACATCTCACATCAATAAAATAGCTGAACTAACCACTACTTATCCGGAAGATATTTTTCTGATCTGCGGCGACTACAACTTACCTGAAATCAACTGGCTGAGTAAAGCAAATACAAATATTCTTGAACCTAATATATCATGTAACCGAAATATTGCACTAGATTTTATCAATTTAATGTCTTTTTCTCAACTAAATCAATTTAATTATGTAAAAAACTGCAATAACAAAATTTTAGATTTAATTTTATCATCTCATACAATTACAATTAATAAATGTGATTATCCAATTACCAAATTAGATCAGTATCATCCAGCAGTTGAAATTAATTTAAAATTTAATACATATAAATTTCTTTTACCAAACGAAGAACTTACTTATAATTTTAGTAAATGTGATTATGAAAATTTGATCATAAAATTATCACAAATTAATTTTGAAAATAGATTACTAAATCCAGATGTAAATGTGAATGTAGATACATTTTATAGTATTCTGTATTCTTTATTTAATGAATTTGTACCTATTAAAAAAAGAAATAACAAAAAATATCCTGTTTGGTTCAGTAAATCACTTATAAAAATGATTAAAGAAAAAAATAAATATCACAATAAGTGGAAAAATTACAAAAATATTAGTGATTATAACTCTTTTTCATATTTAAGAAAAAAAATCAAAATTAAATTAGACTTAGACCATAAAAATTACACCACATATTTAGAAAACAATATTACAACAAATGTCAAATCTTTCTGGCAATATACAAATTTACTTAAAAATAATAAAAATAATATTCCACATATTTTACATTACAATAATGAAACTGCAAAAACTGGACAGGACATATGTAATTTATTTGCCAAATATTTTGAGACTGTTTATACTAATGAAAATCCAATCAATAATACAAACAATTATAACAATGCACATAGTTCTGTGAATTTGGGGGAAATTACAATTACAGAAGATGAAATTTTTAGTTACATATCTAATTTAAATATTAAAACTGGACCAGGGCCAGATAAAATTCCTCCAAGTTTTATAAAAACATGTGCATATTACTTAACTGTACCATTATGTATCATTTTTAATAAATCTCTAAAATTAGGTATTTTTCCTGATTATTGGAAAAGTTCTTATATAACTCCAATATATAAATCTGGAGATAGCGCCAATGTAATCAATTATCGACCTATTTCAAAACTATCAATCTTTGCTAAAATCTTCGAAGCTATTATAGTGATAAAAATTAAATTTCAACTTGAAAATATAATCATATCAGAACAAAACGGATTTTGTGCAAAGAAATCCACACTAACTAATTTAATTCCTTTTTATGAAAACATATGTTCAAACATGGACCAACGAATTCAAGTAGACGTTATCTATACAGATTTTAGCAAAGCATTCGATCGTGTAAATCATATTATATTAATTAAGAAATTATCACAAATGGGTATACATGGTTCATTGTTAAGATGGGTTGAATCATATATTGGCAATAGGTGTCAGATTGTTGCACTTCGAGGGTATCAATCAAGAAATATTGTTGTTAAATCAGGAGTCCCACAAGGTTCTCACCTGGGCCCGTTATTATTTAATATTTACATAAATGATATTAATGAATTGTTCTTAAATTCTGAATTTACCTTGTTCGCTGATGATTTAAAACTTTATAAACCAGTGAAATCATTACAGGATTGCATACTTCTCCAAATTGATCTCCAAAGATTACAAGATTATTGTGAAATAAACTATTTAAACTTGAATATTAATAAATGCTACATTGTTCGTTTCACTAGAAATACTAATAAAATTCTTTTTAATTATCAATTAAATAATGGTTTTCTTGTAACTAAAGAGTCGATACGAGATTTAGGCATTATATTTGATACTAAACTCACATTCAATGAACATATTCAAAAAATTACTAAAAAAGCATTTCAGCTCTTAGGATTTATCTGGCGAACATGTAAAAATTTTACATCATCAGAAACTTTAATATTATTGTATAACTCTATAGTCAGATCGCAACTCGAATTTTCTTCCACAATCTGGAATCCCCAATATAAACATCAAATTAATGCACTAGAATCACTTCAAAAAAGATTTATTTATTTGTTATCTATTAAACTAAACACTAGGTTTGCTAATTATGATTCAGCACTTCTCACTTTACAAATGTTAACATTAGAAAATAGAAGAGTATTAACTGATATGCTAACTTTGTTCAAAATTCTTAATTATAATTTAGATTCATCTAAATTTCTACATTTACTTAATTTCAATGTACCGTTAAAAGCAACTAGAACTAATCAATTATTTTATCTTAATACATTTCATAATAATTACTGTAAAAACTCAACATTAAATAGACTAATGTTTACTTATAATTTGCACTTTAGTGAAACTGATATTTTTAATATGGAATTCAATACATTTAAAAGAAAAATTATAGATTTATTGTCAAACAAACAATATCAACAACTAGGCTGATATTAAACTGTTTATATTTTGTATCTTGTTTTGAAAAACGTGTTATTTTGTTATTTTGCTGTATAATTAAGAAATTTTGTAATAAATTTTGTAAATCTGTAATTGGCTTAGGCCGTTGATTTACTAAATAATAAATAAATAAATAAATAAATAAATAAAATAAATAAATATAAATTTAAAAAAATACATAAAATTGATTTAGGCAAATGCTGTCATTTTTACATTATAATATCAACAAAGTGTTATCTTCTTGTCACAATAAAGACGGAAAATTTCAAAATGTATTAGGAAGGTATAAAGAAATTGTCATTTCATGTTGTGCTATAAATTTCCAAATACATGTTGATTTTTATAGAAATTAAAAAATATCATTGTACAGAAAGTCTTAATCAAACTGTCGTTTTATGCACAAGTACAAGAGTTGGACTTGGTGTAAAAACTAAAAATGTGTTAAATGTTCGGATTGCTCAAATTCTTGTGCTAAAACGCCAGTTTGAATGAGCCTTAACATTTAAATTTTGTTTAAGATAATAATCATGCTGCCAAAACAGTTTTACGATTTACTTTTAGTTTCACGATTTAACGCTGCGAAAAAACTTGACAATTTACTTTGCCTGTCTGTCTTGATCCATTTTCAGTTACGCCTGCGCAGTGATGACAATTTAAATGTTGTTGAAAATTATTTTTCACTTTACTGTTTACGTTGTTTACATTTTGATTACATTCAATAAAGTTTTTTTTTTTTCAGTTTAAATTGTATTGCGTTAAATATGTTTGAAGAAGAATTTCTATACAAAATTAGACCTGTGCAATCATTTCAAAAATACGAATGCAAAACGTAACATTTCAAATTGTATTCTACAAGAATAAAATTTTGTAAGTTTATAGCTCCACCAAGCAAACAAGTCCATCGGAAAATATGCGAACTAATTTTGACAATTAGTGGCGGTAAAAGTTTAAGCCAATAAAAACAATTTCTGGCGCCGTTGTACATTCCGTAACAAAAGTAAAAGTAGCTAGCAAACTGACAGATTATCGCGTGTTTGTTTTTCTTAATTTTCTCTGCTGTTGCTCATCTTTATAAAAAAAATAAGTCTTTTTTAAGACTTAATCTTATTTGAAATAAGGTAGGCATATATTTTATAGATAATTTAAAGTATTTTTAAAATGAAATTATCGCATAACCTCAAAATATATATTTTATATGTCAAAGTACTATTGGCACTGAGTGTACCTCTAGAATACAGAGACAACAAACCACGGCCTACCCACGAGACTTGTTTGGTTGGCTTGACTATATACGATATCATCTTTTATATTTTCGCAAATTTTTCTTCTGTTTCCAAAATAAATTTTAATTTAATATATTAAATACGCCTTTTCAGAATAATATTAATTTTATTTTCAAAATTGCTCATTTACATATTATAAATTTAACGTTTCTTTCATAAAAACAAATATACATCGCTATCTCATGTTACTGAAATCTCATTGGCCGTTCTTCAATCATAAGTGAATTTTTGCTAGAAACCTTGGTTAAGTCAGACTTTGGCTGCGATAAAACAAAGTTTGCTAATGAAACTAAATCCGTCCATTCGCAATGTATTCCTATAAGCTCACATGTTGTTTGGTTCAGAACCACTAGCTCTGCAATAAAACAAAGACCAGTCTGAATGAGACTTAACAATATTTAAAGATTAACCATTAATAAAAGAGAACTACAAAAAATAATGAATTAAGCTATGAATACAAAAATGTTTTTTTTTTTATTTCTGCTCCCTATAAAAGTTTCGCATTCATCAGGTGTCTTTTTTTGCATGAGAACGGATATGTTTCTTTAAAATGTCACATCTACTAAGAGCTTTCTCACACATTCTGCATTTATAAGGTCTCTCTTTTGTATGAGAACGGATATGTCTGTTTAAGTGTCCACTTTGAATAAAAGTTTTCTCACATATTTCGCATTTATAAGATCTCTCATTTGTATGAGAACGGATATGTTTCCTTAAACTTCCACTTTGAGTAAATGCTTTGTCACATATTTCGCATTTATAAGGTCTCTCATTTGTATGTATACGAATATGGTCTTTTAAATGTCCAGTATGAGCAAATGCTTTGTCACATATTTCGCATTTATAAGGTCTCTCATTTGTATGAGAACGGATATGTCTATTTAAGTGTCCACTTTCAATAAAAGTTTTCTCACATATTTCGCATTTATAAGATCTCTCATTTGTATGAGAACGGATATGTTTCCTTAAACTTCCACTTTGAGTGAATGCTTTGTCACATATTTCGCATTTATAAGGTCTCTCATTTGTATGTATACGAATATGGTCTTTTAAATGTCCAGTATGAGTAAATGCTTTGTCACATATTTCGCATTTATAAGGGTTCTCATTTGTATGAGAAAGGATATGTTTTCTTAAAACTCCCCTTTGAATAAATGTTTTCTCACATATTTCGCATTTATAAGGTCTCTCATTTGTATGTGAACGGATATGTCTTTTTAAATGTCCACTTTGAGTAAATGTTTTGTCACATATTTCGCATTTATAAGGTCTCTCATTTGTATGAGAACGGATATGTTTTCTTAAATCTCCACTTTGAGTAAATGTTTTCTCACATATTTCGCATTTATAAGGTCTCTCATTTGTATGTAAACGGATATGTTTCCTTAAACTATCACTTTTAGTAAAAGTTTTCTCACATATTTCGCATTTATAAGGTCTCTCATTTGTATGAGAACGATATGTTCTTAAATTTCCACTTTTAGTAAAAGTTTTATCACATATTTTGCACTTATAAGGTTTCGCCGATGTATGAGAACGGATATGTTCCCTTAATTTTCCACTATCAGTAAAAGTTTTCTCACATAATGTACCTTTATGAGAATTTCTTTTCTTTACAGATTCATCATTTTCTTTCGGACTGAAAATATTATTTTTCTTCGAATCTCCACTATCTTGACAACGTTTTATATTGGTTTCATTCTCAAAATTAGAATATTCTTCCTTAATTATTATTTCTGAATGTAAATCTAAAGATTCTGATTTCAAACTTTCTTCAAATTTAATATTTGTATCAGTTTCCAATT